>VVHJ01018721.1:2456-20181 GCA_015107715.1 Tylochromis polylepis
AACCCCCGAGGTGTGTGTGTGTGTGTGTGTGTGTGTGTGTGTGTGTGTGTGTGTGTGTGTGTGTGTGTGTGTAAATTAAGAGAGAAAGTTAATTTCTCTCAACTGTGTGTCTGAACAGCGATGAAGAACCTGCTGCAGCACTGTAGAGCGCTTGTCACTGATGACGTCATCAGCCATCTACTCACACCACTGGCCTGTGCTGTGGCCCTGCTTACCAAGTCAGTGCCTCGTTGGTTTTAATTGTACAGAATTGTTTAAATGTATGTCAAAAAAGAAGTGTCAGATCATTTTTTCCCAGTTAAAATGGAGATCCTTACTTGTGCTCTGCTACCGTGGTCCCCCAAGATCATTACAAATCTGTTTTTCTGGGTTTGTAAAAGGTCATTTAGTTTTAGTCTGAATTTAGGAATCCAAATTCTTCCATCCATCCATCTTCTTCCACTTATCTGGGGCCGGGTCACGGGGGCAGCAGCCTAAGCAGAGAAGCCCAGACCTCGCTCTCCCCAGCCACCTCCTTCAGCTTGTCCGAGGGAACACCAAGCCGTTCCCAGGCCAGCCGAGAGATATAATCTCTCCAGCGTGTCCTGGGTCTGCCCTGGGGCCTCCTCCCGGTGGGACATGCCCGGAACACCTCACCCAGGAGGCATCCTTGTCAGATGCCCGAACCACCTCAACTGGCTCCTTTCAGTGTGGAGGAGCGGCGGCTCTACTCCAAGCCCGGATGGCTGAACTTCTCACCCCATCTCTAAGGAAGACGCCAGCCACCCTTCGGAGGAAGCCCATTTCCGCCGCTTGTATCCGCGATCTCGCAGCACCAATCCTTCTGTCGACCTCCCGCTCCCTTCTCCCATCACTCGTGAACAAGACCCCGAGATACTTAAACTCCTCCACTTAGGGCAGGAACTCGTCCCTGACCCAGAGTGGGCACTCCACCCTTTCCCGGCTGAGGACCATAGCCTCAGATTTGGAGGTGCTGATTCTCATTCCCACCGCTTCACACTCTGCTGCGAACTGTTCCCCTCCGCGAATCGCTACCTTATCGTGGTGGAGGGGTTTGTGTGTCCCAGGGATCCCAGGGGCTATGTTGTCTGGGGGCTTTTGCCCCCTGGTAGGGTCTCCCATGGCAAATTGGTCCTGGGTGAGGGACCAAACAAAGAGCGATTCAGAAGACTCCTATGAGAAAACCATCAAGGGAACAGTTTACTCTGCCTGGGATAGGGTTACCGGGGCCCTGCCCTGGAGCCAGGCCCAGGGAGGGTGCCCGAGGGCGAGCGTCTGGTGGCCGGGCCTTAGTCCATGGGGCCCGGCCGGGCACAGCCCGAAAAAGGGACATTGGCCCATCTTTCCACAGGCCCACCACCCGCATGAAGCGCCGTAGGGGTCGGGTGCATTGTGAGCTGGGCGGCGGCCAGGAGCGGAGGCCCTGGCGGACCAATCCCCGGCTACCAAGACTGTCTAAATTCTTTTAATTTTATTTTTACTCAATTCAATATCATAAGGTTATTGTAAACACAATCTAAAGTTGATTCAGTTAACTAAAATATAAAGTGTTTTTACTGGGAAGAGTTGCTCCACACAGTTTACAAAGTATTTTATTTTCCTTGACATGTGTCCATATGTCTGCTGTTCTCTTCCTCCCATATGCTGACATTTTGCTTGATTTTCATGAGAAACAGGGAGCAGGTCAGCTGTGTTACTGCACAAGGAGATTACTTCTGATTGGATCACTTCCAAACTCACCCAGTCTACTTGACTGTATTTTCAGTTATATAGTGTTAGTATCCATTTATTTTATGTGTCTCCAGGTTGCCTGCTCTCTTCAGGTCTTATGGCAATTCAGTTAAGGGCTGGTCCATCGTCTACAGGCTGAGAGTATACGAGCTGCTTGCTCTGCTGCCTCCACAAACTTACCAGGGTAACGCCTCACCTCTGACACTGTTTTACACTTGTTTTCTTTCTTCTTTTCATGTCCTTTGACCTTGATCTTGATCTTGATCTTTTTCCCCGCTGTCCTCTTTTTGTATCTCACTGTCTTCTTTCTTTGATTAAAGTCTCTTATTTCTGCCTTTTATTGTTGTGATTTTTCTTTTTTGCATCCCTGAATAAACCCCTATGTTTCCTTCATTGTTTTCTTCCTGTCTGTTCCATTTTCCAGACATAGCTATAACAAATATATTGATTATTTCAGTTATTCATATTTTTGTGTGGATGTTTGAAAACTAATTTTGTCAGACCTTTTGATTTACTTTCTCAATTTCATAATATTAGGTTGACATAAAAATGTTAGATAGACGGTTCAATCCAAAACCGGTTTAAAGTGCACAAAGATGACTAAATTATCTTTTAGCTTAGAACAAGCAATACAGATTGTACGATCTACTGTACAAATATTAAGCGCCTCGAGGCGACTATTGTTGTGATTTGGCGCTATATAAATAAAATTGAATTGAATTGAATTGAATAGATTCTCAAATTTCAACAATATTCCCCATAAATAACAGTCACTACAGTATCAAAAACACTGGTTCACACAGGAGAGATACTATCCATGATTTTATCTGAGTGTCCTTGAGAAATGTCCAAGCACTATTGTCAATAAACAGGGGAAATGATGTGCGTGGTTGTGAAAATCAGTGTAATTGAATAATGAGTTCAGGGAGGGGGACAGAGCGTCGTCTTTGACAACTCCCTACCAGACCAGTGGGAAGCTTCAATGGAGGAAGATTGTGGCTCCCAGCCATTCGTTAGCTCACCATCCTTTTTAAACCCAAAAAGGGTCACCTGGCCTGCATTAAATAGACAGTACCAATAAGAATTCACAAGAATAATGCAAAAATGTCAGCCAGTTTAGCTCAATACATTAAATTATTCTTGTTCTTGTGTACACAATAAAGTCATAAACAAACTATATATATATATATATATATAATCAATAAAGATTAAAGATAAACAGTTCAACTGCTATATAAAGATTGCATAGCTTTAAAACATTTGCTATCCAACAAATATACTAGTCAAACTCAACACAGAGGTTTACTTTAAGTAAACTAAAACTAACAAAACAATCATTCAATTGTTTGGACTGGCAGCAGTCAATTAGCGTCAGCCGCTAGCATCACAAACAACCAATTCAATGTCATCAACCAATTCAAACTCATTAATTCCATTCTGTTTGGTGTACAACAACACTATACGGCTCTAGCTCGCAGTAGTCAGCATCTAAGTCATATAATGTTATAGTAGGCGTTACCAAAAAAAATGCATTAAAACAGGAAAAGCAATCCTTTGGAAATACAACCCTGCACCAGCTCTGTCACCTGGCTTACCTCCGCATCTCTGACGGGAGAAAGCCGGGTCAGGCTTAGCTAACAAATACATGCAATCTGATTGGCTGAGCATAGCCATGTGATTAGGGTCATGTAACTAAGGCACGTATTAGTAATATGTTTAAAGGCAGGAAAAGTGTAGAAAATTAATAAAATCGAGTAGAAACAGATTTCACTCTGGGTTACACTACACAGTAACACTGTTCCAACTTTTTTTTGAAACGTGTTGCTGTCATCAAATTCAAAGTTGCATTACTTTGTTTTTTCTTTTCTCAGTTAAAACATTTGATACGTTTTCTATGTTGTATTGTGACTAAAAAATGGGTTTATGAGATTTGCAACTCATTGCATTCTGTTTTTATTTATGTCCCAACTTTTTGGGGAACTGGGGTGGTGTTAGAATTCAAATGAGCTGGCTGCTACTGTCTTTAAAAAAACAGCACATTGTTATATTACCCACAGAACTTTCCACTCACATCTGCTAATTTTTGCCATTGCAGCATCATGCTAAATTGCCCCACTGAATTTATCTGGCAAAAGGTGAAGGAATATCTTCAGGTATATTGTTTTTTTGGTCTTCTGGAACTGTAAATGGAGGTTTCCTTCAAAGGTGCAATTTTTACTTTGAAGCTGAACCTTTCTCGTTTTTGCCTTTTACTTTCACTACAGCTCAGAGTAGCTGGACATAGACAAGTATGCCGCTTCACATATCTGCAGAACCTAAATATCTAACAGCTCCTGTAGACAGTGATGGGTAGCAAAAGATTGAAGCAGTAGTTGATGTAAGTTGGTTTTCTTCTCCAACTACAGAGAGTTTTGGGCTGGTGATGAACCAGCTGGTGTCTGATCTGTCAGGTCAGGACAACCTGAATCAGACATGTTCAGAGCTCTCTCTGCTGCCACCCCTCTGTCATCGTGATGACCTACCACTAGCTGGCCCCGCCCTTCATGACACAGACCACAGATACATCGAAGAACAGGTGAGCTTCAACCTAGCTCTTAACAGTGATGGCTCAAAGGGGGAGTAACTTGACAAGACTGAAGGATTAGAATCAGAGAGAGTGCTTTATTTTTATGTTGTAGCTCCACAGTAGCAGTGTGGGAGGAGGATCATTGGACAATGACCCCTTCAGTCTGTGTGAGAGGGGCTATGACGCTCCCGCTCCTCTTCCATCCCCTGCCGCTCTGGCTGCCGCCTCCATCCGTCTCTTTGGAGCCGTCTTCCCTCACATAATCTCTGCTCAGAGGTAAGCGACCTCTGACAGGCTAACCAGCACAGACTGACATGAGAAGGAAATTATTTATTTATTAATTTATTTAGCTGTTCATTTGCATACTTCATGTTGTTGTAATAGCAAACCACAGCAAAATTTTTGAGCTGCAATAGAAGTTCTTGAATAATGAGGCAGCTTTTTAAGTATGCTTTAACCACCTACAGGCTTTGTGTATGTCAGTGTTTCCCAGCCAGTGTTTCCCAACCTTTTGGAGCCACGGCACATACTTCACATTAGAAAAATCACACGTCACACCACCAAACAAAAATGTCACAAAAAGCATATTGATAATTTTTCCCTGTGCACCAGGCATAGTGCATAGTAGTTCGGTTTGTCCCCAATATACCTGGGTTTTTTTTTTGGTTTTTTTCTTTCTTCTGACCACTACTCATGCTAGGGCACAGGTGTTGAGCTCCAGGCCTCAAGGGCCGCTGTCCTACTTGTTTTCCAACTAACCTGCCCATGTAGCTTCTTATTGGCAAAGCACACCTGATCCAGGTAATCAGCAGCAGGTAGGGCAAGGATATCTCAAAAACAAGCAGAATGCTGGCCCTCGAGAACTGGAGTTTAACACCCCTGTGCTAGGGCCTTCATCTGGGTCAGAATTTTCTCCAGGACTCAGGTCAGATTGACTACTTTTTCTTTTCAAATATTTATCTATTGCTATTATGCACTGCATTGTCTCACTTGCAGCATGACTATGTAATTTCTTCTTCGTCTTCTTCTGTTTTATTGGCAGTTGGCAACCCATTTAATTGGAGTAAGAAATTGTACTGCCCTCTAGTGGAAGAGAATGTAATGGTTTGGCCCGTTACTCACACCAATCGCTTAGAATACTAATCAGGTGGAACCAGATAATCTTCCACGGCACACCTATGTTCCCGCTGCACAGTGGTTGGGAAACGCTGCTCTGAGTCTCATGCTTGCTGCCCATCTCATTGCACAACGCAGCAAATAAACGGGAGTTCAGTGGCCTGGCTTTCACAAAGTTAACCATTTTTACAGTGGTGTCCAAAAAATGTTTCAGACGGACTGGTATTCCCTTTGCAGCAAGAGCCTCTCGGTGGATGCTGCAGTGTACCCGAGAGGCATCTGGTGCGACTGCTTGCACATGCAAAACCACACCTCCGTGTCTCCCAGTCATGGCCCGTGTGCCGTCAGTGCAGATGCCAACACATCTGTCCCACACGAGTCCATGTGTGTTCATGAATGTGTCCAACTTTTGAAAAATATCTGCTGCAGTTGTCCTTTCTTTCAGTGGTTTACAGAACAGCATGTCCTCCTTGATAGTTCCTTCATGAATGTAGCGCACATATGCGAGGAGATTTGCCAGGCCAGCCACATCCATGGACTCATGCAGTTTATTGCGTAAAATTCACTGTGGCGTACGCACTGAAGTAGCTGCTGCAAAACATTTTCTGACATTGCATTGATGCGGCGTGAGATTGTATTGTTTGATGATGGAATGGACTGTATTGTCTTTTTTGCCTTTTCCCCCAACTTTGTCCCCTACCATATCTAAAGCAGCAGGGAGAACAAGGTCCTCCACAATAGTGTGGGGTTTGTTGGTTTTAGCCACTCTGTAACTGACCATGTAAGATGCTTGTAGTCTGTTTTAATTCATAGGATCTGGCACTGGATTGCAGGTTTTGCTTGATGAAAGTGATTTTAGCTGTCACTCAAAATATTCTATTGGTTTATTTTTCAAATTGGGATGGTTTATCTCTAAATGTCTGTGCAATTGTGAAAGTTTCATTGAGTTGTGAGACAATAGTTTTGCACAATTAACACATTGTGGCTGGGAAAATCCATCAATATTTATACATGTGAACCCCAGCGAAATATAATTGTCATCATATTTGCACTTCTTTGATGAGGTTGTGTTACAGTCCGAGGTTGACATGTTTTCACCCACTTTGAGGCTCTGCATCAGCTTCATCACTTTTCACATGACTGTCTTCAGCTATGCTAGCCACTTGGCTAGTAACCACAGATACATACGTGCTAGCATCCCAATCTGACAAACACATTGTTGAACAATCACCTGTGCGGTGACTGGAAAATGCATCTTCAGATTTGAGCTAATTGGTGGTAGTGGCTGGTGTCTCGGTGGTAGGGCTTTTTTTTTTCTTCTTGTTAACCATTTGTCCATTTCGGCGCTGCACTGAATGCTTGGAGGCAACTTCGACAGTCACGTGTAGGTCAATTGGGCAAGCCACGCCCATGTATTTTGTCAGTGCAATTTTTTTTGCTGAACACCAGAGGGTGGTATATACACATGTATTTAATAGCCACATCAAACTATATTAGTGCAAATTTAAGCTTTTTGAATTCGTGACCCCCCCCCTTACAGCCTCTTGCATACCCCTGAGGGTACGGTACCCTAGTTTGGGAACCACTGATCTACATAAAGCTTGTAAATAAATACTTATTATATTAGGCAATAGAAAAAGAAATAAATCAGGGTAACTTCTAGTTGGTTCAAGTTAAAGGACAGTTACCCACCTACCAATGACTGGAGCTAAAATAATTTGACTCTTTTAAAGCATTTGGTTTGTTTTCCAAATAAAAATTCTCATTCATGTAGCAAAAGCCAGATTTAGAATGTGTTACGATTACTCAGAGAGCAAATAAAGCTATCTTTGGCCATCTCTCCTGTGACGTTACTCACTGTTGACTTGAATTCACACTGAGGCAATAGAATTAAAGTGTCTTTATTTCTTCTGGGGATGAATAGGTTGCAAGTGCAGTTTTCGTACTGCCATTCTTTTGTAAAAAGGCTGATTAAAATTCATTCTGGCATTTTCCAGATCACAAGAGCATTTTAACTAATGCTATTATATTTAAAAAATGCACATTTTATTCTGTAAGTATCATCTATCATCTAAGTAACTGTTAGGTAGACCATGTGTGTTTGTGTGCCAGATGGTGTGTAGGTTTATGCAATGCCAGTGAGGTGCCTTAGACATAACCCTGTGTATTATACAGTATCCAGAACCAACAGTATGCACAATTTTAGTATTTTAAATTTCAGTGTTTATTAAAAAATAAATAAGTAAATGTAAAAATCCTAACTCACCAAATTTAACCGCTTTTGTCTCAGAGCACACGTTCCTTATTACCAAGTTAGGCCTGATTTAGACTTCTGCTGGGAATCTTTGTGGAGCCTATGCCACATAACCTTCGTAAGTGGCTGATGTCATTGCCGACATTTATTCTCGTCTTGGTGCATTACAGTATGTGTACATGTATAGAAATAAAATGCTGGAACTTTTTTCCCCACTCCTCTTTTTCAAGGGCAAACATATCTGACCCTTAACTTTTTCCACTTCTTTGAACTTTCTGTTATATAGAGATGATGATTGTTATTTTCTCACTGCTAAAATCAATTATTTTTTTGCTCCAGTTTTTTACTAGCCAACATCAGTGTCAATTTTGAATTAAGTTCAAATAGCCAATAACATTAAGAATTTTAGAAGTCATTGCTGAAGTTGGTGCAATTGTTAAAAGTTCCTGTGCTCCTTATGCTGAATTTTCGTATTAAGAAATTTGGTTGGTGCACAACTGCTGCAACAGATCGCTTTCATCTTGGGGGGTTTCCTGCTGAGTTGTGTTTTGTTTATGTCTACTGTCCCTGTCTGTTGTTTCTTCACACTTCTGACACACAGCAACAGGCTCAGTCTGGCTAATGATTAGAATGTACCATAATGTATAATGCAAAAGAGACAGAACTACAGCTATGTATCACTGTGGAGAGAGGGAAATGATGTTGGTAGATCCATAGTAAAAGGTGAAGCAAGAGGCAAATCTGAGACAGGTGCACACAGGAAGAAGAAGAAGAAGAAGAAGGAAAAGTACTATAGAGTCATTTATTTTGTCATTTCCAGTATGAGGTTACATATGTTTTGCTCTCAAAACAATCTCTGATGATGGCCTTCACTGTAATTGCATCTCTTTATACTATTCAGTTTAATGTTTACAGCATTAATTAAATGGGCTCTTAGGTCTACACAATGAAACACATACAGCCTCTGTGTTATATATGCGTTACACGTGCTTGTTGGTAGATACAGTGTCATTACATTACATTATGCTGTCATTCCAAACATACTGACCATGATCATGTTTTAACTACACTGTAGTTTATAAGTAGAGATTTTGTGTGGTTAAAATCATATCCAGCTTCATTCTTGTGCTCTTGGCTCTGTGATTTTGGAGCACTTACTTGCTACTTACTTAAGTGATGTAGCAATGCCCGCTTCTTCTGTTCAATAGTATATGTCCTGCTCAGTTTGAATAACAACAATCTTTCATATATGTACAGATATGAACACATCTCAATGAGGTAAGGTAAAATAAGGCTTGGTAATTGTCTCTTTCCATGACAAGGTTCTCTTTTCACCATTATTTTTCATACTTTAATCATCATTTTACAACATTGCAATGCTTGCCATAACAAAATCATATAAAGTGAGTCATACATGTTTGATGTTAAATACATGCTTGTACAGTTGTGCACAGATGTTTACGTACACGTCTTTGAACTGTTCTTTTTCCAGACTGGAATGATTGTACAGCATGCATCTTTGATGATTTTAAAAGCTAAAAACTGGGTTCACAGGATTTTCTCTAATCCACAAAGGATAGAAATTATATGTCCAGGCTCAGATATAGACATAAATATAAACATACCCTACATCTGGTAGTTACTCTTTGGCAGCATAAAAATTATCTGTTTGACAGTTTTTATGGGATTGACCAGTACCCAACAATGAGAAAATCCAAGGAACTCAGAGAAGTGAGTGAGTTAGTGAGTGAACTCAGTGCAAGTCAGAACAAGGAAATTGTGTGATTGAGTTGATGGAGTGTGGAGAGCAGTAATAGTGCCGCTTAAGAAAGTTATTAATCTCCATTCTTCTGTTTCTTTGAACTAACAGTGATCCACTAACACATATCAAACCCTCACATTACACTTCCCTTCCCTGCCTACAGGCAGCGGTTGAAAAGGGAAGGCGTTGCCTTAAGGGCCATACACTACAGACCAGTCAGATGCAGGACTATTCTGACGTTCAGGACTAAGAATAGCAGCATTAGCAACATCACAGATGGAGTCCTCAGCTTCATCAAAAAAAACAAAAAAAAATGCACAGAGAATGTGGTCCCCACCCCAAAATTTAAAAACCTTTGTCTAAACAACAGTTATGTCTTTACAGCAACATCTGAATAGTGGACTACAGCCTTCAGCAAATCATAGCCCAGTGTTCATCAAAAACTCAGTAGTGGAGGGTTTGACATTCACAGTAAGTTATGAGTTACAGGTCCAACAGCACCTGTACGGTCTCAGGTGTTAGAAAATCTTTGAACTGAGACCTCAAATCCCTTTACTGCGGGATAATGGAGAGCTTTCTGACAGACTGCTTCACCATTTGGTACAGAAACTGTACCAGCAACCATAGTGCTCTTGAGAGTACATTGCGCATGTCTTAACACATCAGAAGGTGTAAGCTGCCTTGCCTAAAACAGCTGTTTTAGGAAGGCTCTGGAAGCTTTAATGCTCATCCTACTGACATACAATACCAGAATAACAACAGAAAAAAAAGATGAACGTTAAATAATTCAACACAACAGTCTGTTCTCCCTGATGCCCTCTGACAGAAGATGGTATCCACAAATTGCACATAAGCAGACTAAGAAACAGCTCTTTTTTATTATTATTATTTTTTTTCTTACAAGCCATAATACCTTTGAATAAATAATGTGTGTGCACAACACAACGATCAGTGCAATCTTACTTCTGCACACAGTGGTTAGGTGCTTAAGCACCTGTATAACTGCAGTGACAATAAACATCATGAACTGTTGTATGTAGTGTATATGTGGTAAACACCTTTAAGTCCTGTGTAAAGTCCCTTCATTTTTCTAATGATATTATGATATGCTAATAAAAGTTAGATCAATAGGCCATTTCATTTTCATTTTTTTTTCATTAGTTAACTTGTGAGGACATTAAACTTTTGCCTTCTACAGAGGACTTTAAATGAGCTACACTAAATGGTTCATTTGGTTCTGAGGTCCTTTTAGCCCTGGAATTAAGTGTTAATTAGTCTTCAAATAAAGAGCGGTGAAGAGATTAGAAGAAGCGCCACCTCCAGGTATCACCAAAAGCCAAAGTATTTGAGTCTTAACTTAAATTATATTCAAAATCTGTTTAGTTTTCTGTTTTTTGTTAAGGCTATTCAATCACGTGGAGAGTTGACTATGTCGGACATTTATTTTTCTGGTGAGATATATTTCCCAAGGAGTACAATTATAATGATAAGCCTTCTACATGTCAACTGCTAGTTCATGTGAGAAGTGTTGTTAAAGTTAAGTTTTGCCCCAGGCACAGATAAGTTATGAAACATTAACACTATTAAAATAAAATTGTATTTCAACAAGACAGTACTGAATATTGCTGCTCATATTTTGTCAGTATATCTGTGTTAAATTGTAGTTTAGTGCTAAGATTAATATAAATGAGATCTGCATTTTTTTAAAAAAAAAAAGGTCATAAGCATTGTCTTACTGTACATGTTGTTTTAATAGCAAGCAGTCCACCCCTGAGTTATCTGTTCAAGACAACCAGGCATCACAAAGACGATCAGAGAGCTGTCACTGTGTGTATGTGAATAATAATGTTTAACACTGGCAATGAGACAACAGAAGAAGAGCTGACTGAACCATTACAAGAATTATAGGCTGTTTAAAATGAAATATTTCATTGGTATGCACTGTGAACTAATACATACAACTTGCCCACACTCTAATTTCTGGTAACACACAGGCAATATTTAGTTTTGATCTGTTTTTTTTCAAGTGCTTATTCCTGTGTCATCAATACTTGTCAGTCTTGTGTGCACGCTGTCAGCGAAGAATCCACTGCCTACTGGAGTCAGATCAAGTCAGGTGATCCTATACATTATGAAATAAGGACCAAAGGTACAGGACATCATAAAGATATAAATATATTAATACAATTTAAGTATAAATATGTAAAATACAAGTACATAGTGGCATGTATTTAATGCATTCTTCCAGTCCAGTTCCTGAGTACTGAGCTGTGAGATGGCTTGGGAGAAGAAACTTGTACAGTGTGGCAGTTTTGCATGACTGCTTCTGTGCCTCTTGCCAGATAGCTCTCAGCCGTGGATGACTCTTCCACATACAGCAGTAGTGCTGGTTTGCCCCTTGCTGGAAATCTAAATACAGAAATATACTGTGGCAGGGTGAAGGCTGTAAATTAATCTTAGTTGTCTTTTGTTGGCTCGATGAGGCATACACCACTTCCTGTGCAAAAGTTGGACAAACCTATAAAGAAACTACTGACTCATGTATACCACCAGTATCTCACACGGAGTGAAGCATGAGGTGGTGAAGTGAGATCAGCATTTGGAAGTGTATTTTTACATCAAATCACATGATATATTTAGATCTACTGCATCACAAGCAGTCAGACCACCAGTGTTGTTTGTCTTTGAGCTTTTGATTCATTCACATTTCACTTCTCAGTAATAGATGATCTAGCGTAACTCGAATCTCAAGTCAAATTATCATCAGTGCTGATCAGGACTCATCACTAATGATGAGAAGGGTGATGCTAGCATGTGGTATTTGGGATGATTCCATCTTTTTCTTTCCCAGATATTAAGGGAAGAAACTATGGGAGTAAAATTTTTTGATTAATAAATAGGACTACGAAAGTGGATTACTGACATTAAGACAACTGAATTGTAAGTTTTCTGGAAAGCTATGTGTAAATAGTAAAATTAGGTGTTACTTCTTACCTCTATTATTTATTATTTAATTTTTTCCCATATTTTTCATAATTGGAAATATTAATATTTCCCTAATTGTTTGTCATCACTGGTTGTCAAAAAACATACAAAATAAATCCAAGAAAACATCAACCGAGTCTATTTGTCATCATCATTCTTCTTCTTCTCTTTGTTAATATGAACATGACCCCTCTGTTACTATGAATCCACATGTGCCAAAGCATATCCTTCTTCAGTCGGTTTCTGTGTGCAGAAAGGAGACACTTTGATTTCTTTTTGTCATGAGCCACAATATTTCACAAAGATGGGTTACTGCATTCTTAATCATTACTATTTTATATTCTCTATATTTTCTCTAGTAACTGAAAAAGTTTGTTTAGATCTTATAGGAAAAATAAAACTTAATTTTAACAGGCTTTGTTCTGATTGTACTGTACACTGTTTTACAGTACACAGAAAATCCATAAAACTAAATAAAATTTTAAAAAAGCAAACCCTCAAAACCCTTTTGAATCTCTCACCCTGAACATACAACGTGTATCGAGACAGGGTAGTAGTAATGTTTGCTTGATGCATCTGTCCTCATCTGGCAACTGCAAGTTTCAGATTGTGGAGGAGTGGAGACATTTTCCCTCCTACTGTGTGTCTCCATGTATCAAACATATCAGTCTGCTGTGTTAGTATGTAGCCTTGGTGTCACTCACACATCAGAGTGAATGAAGGCTGTGGGCTGTTTATGAGCTCCAAGCAGCTCTTCATGCAGCAGTGTTGGCAGAAATCTGACTTTTCTCTATCAAATCTGTTATTTTTGTGTAGTTAAATGACAAGCCAGATGCACGTTGCTAACTTGATTTCCAAGGCACAGTACTCAACAATTTCCTCTTTTTCGCTCTCTCTTTGTACAATAAATCCAATTTACACGTGTTGTTATGGGATAGAGGGGAAAAAAAAGATTTGTGACAGAAAGTCAAATGAATAAAGCAAAAAAAAAAAAAAAAATATTGACACAACTCTTATGGTTGCCAGTGTGAAACAGAAGTTGTAAGGTTTTATACTTCAGGACAGAATTTTAAAAAAATCATCTGGTACTTATCAGGTCTTAAAATACTGAAGCATAACCATATAACCTGAGATGGACTGTAAAACATGTTATATTACAGTGTCTCATGATTTATATATCAAAAACTAAGCCAAAATGCAGAAGTAGTGTGTGCACTTTTGCTGCTTCCATACTAATTAAGGGGTTAAATAGCAGCCAGGTGCTGCTAATCAAATGCACTTGATTAACTGATCGTCAGCAGTTTCTTGGCCTGGAGCATTTAGCTGCATGTTAGCACAATGCCAAGCAGGAAATACATCAGCAATGATCTTAGAGAAGCTGTCCATCAATCTGGGAAGGGTTTTAAGGCAGTTTCCTAAAGGTTTGACACCCATCATTCTACAGTGAAAATACAAGACAGTTGCCAGTCTTCCCAGGAGGGGGATATCCAAGTTTGATGGAATGGAAGGTTATTTGCTACTGCAAAAAAAAACAAAAAAACTACAGCAAACACTGCACGTTATGATTCCGACTTGTCAACAGCTTCCTGTTCATATTTTTATTTTTGATACAGTTTAACTGGCCACCATTGTAGGCAGTAGTCAACTAACAATAGAGAGTAGTGGGTAGTCATTTCAGCTTAAGCATGTTTTAAAAGAAAATGCACCACATTAGGACAAAGTTTTGTAGGATTACTGCTTTTCTCAATTAGATTTCAATCTGATCCAAGCTTAGACCATGCAATGCTCAAAGAAAGTGTAAAATGAGCTGCAACTCAGACTCTACAGGACCCAATTAGCATTAGGTTAAAGTTCATGACAGTACAAATGGAAAAAAAAACACATGTATGGCTTGCTTGGAATTGGTGTCATGGATTCAGTCATGCAGCATGACAATGATCCCAAGCACACTAGCAAATCTAAAACAGAATGGCTGAAAAAGAAAAGCCCAACCAAAGTCCATTGCTGTGGCAGGACCTGTGAGCTGCGCATGCACAAATTCCCGCAAGTCTCAATGAGCTGAAGCAACACTGCAAAGAACAGTAGATTAAAATTCCTTCACAACAACCTGAGAGACTGATAAAATCATCCCAAAAAATTATTACTTGATTATTAATGACTAGGTCAACTAGCTACGTTTTTAACAACACAGATGTATTTACTCAATTTTAATAATCTATTACACACAAGAATAGCTAAACATTTAAGGTACAAACCCTATTTTGGGCAACTGTAGATATACTCTAACAACAGTGAGCCTTTCACTATTTCTTTTTTTATTTCTTTACTTTTTTCATCTTGTTGTTTTTACCAGCGGTCCACAGAAAAGATCTTTCACCTTGTCTGTGTGAAACAAAACATACGCACAAATCCAGTTTATATCTGCCTTATTGACATCTGTGCATCCACTGACAACAGCCTGATACACATGGACAGTATTTGTTGCCCCTGTGATACCAGATGAGTACACCTGGATTTCATGCTTCTGAAGATATCGAGTGTTTTGTAACTAAGCTTGTGTTTGTGTGTATGCTGATGTGCACTTTATGTCTTTGTGTATTTGTCTAACTGTCTACTTACTGTGCTTGAGAAGTGTTTTCAAATTATCTTAACTTTAAGTATTGATGTTAATGCAAGGCAGAAAAACACACATGGTGGAATTTCAAGTGTACTTTCAGCTACATAGTATTCACGTCTGAGCTGTACATTTGGGATTATTCATGTTAGACAGTCATATAGAATTCTTCAAAGTTATAGAGCGGTAAAGACCATAGTTATGTCTGTTAGCTCCTGGTTGAAATGACATAATGATGAAGTGCTCAATGATCAGTTTCTGTCACTAAAATCTATGAATTAAATTGAATACACTCATTAATTAGAAGAACATTGTAATGGTTTGGGTCAGGGGCCTACTACAAGATCCTCTGTATTGGTTGTATCTACAATCAATCTCATTAGACACTGTTGCATTTATACTCTGCTTTATTCTATGTAGATATACACATATATACCATATCTTATTTGGTGTCAGAAAATAAGATACTCAGTAACTTCTGTCTAAATGAACTCTTATTCCGACTTCTACTTACATTTTGCTGTATGTGTGTATGTACTGTAATGTGTAAAATGTCTCAAACACAGAAATATTTTGCACATTGAAATTTTGAAAATACAGGTGCATTATGATAGCAAAACATATGTTATTCTTTTAAAATGTCAAAAGATAAACTATTATGAGTTCTATATTCATTAATATTGACCCTCATCTCATTTGTATTTTTGTATTTAAAAAAACAACAAAAATTTTTTTTCTTCATTTTGGGTCCAATTCTCTTATCACTGTGAATAATACCACTTGGGTCTATATTGAAAATGCCATAATGTTGCATATAATTTTTATGCTGATGAAAACATCGATTTTTTTTATCTTTTATTTATACAGCAACAAAAAGAAACAGCATTCGCTTCAAGACGCTTTATATTGTAAGGTAGACACTACCATAACCTAACAACCATATAGCCCTCTATGAGCAAGCACTTTGGCGACAGTGGAAAGGAAAAACTCACTTTTGACAGGAAGAAACCTATGGCAGAACATGGCTCAGGGATCTGCCGCAATCAGTTGGGGAGAGAAAAGGACGACAGGATAAAGAGAAGGCTCTTGTCTGAAATGATGATTTAACAATATCTAACTGCAAATCCTCACCAGTACATACAGTAAAATAAGAGAATACGCGTTCACATCCTTACAGAAAAGAAAGACTATATATTTAAATGTGTGGCCCAGACAACAAAAGCACAGCTTTTGGAGCCTGGGTAGCTCAGATGGAAGAGCATCAGACTTTTAATCTGATGGTCCAGGGTTCAAGTCCCTGTCCAGGTGTTTCCTGGAATTCTTGCCCTGTGGGTGGTTCCATGTCTTTATCTGACAAACTGGATAAGCTCAGTTGTTCTTGTTAGTTCTGTGACCTCATTGTCATTCATAGCAAAGTCCATGGACTGCATGTGGGACAGAGGCCTCCTCCAGATAACCCCAGTGTACCAGGTCTGTAAAGAATCCTCCCCTGCTCCTTGGTCCAAGTCACCACCAGTTGGTAATCAGCTCAGCTCAATTCTTAAACCGAGTGTCCAAGACATTTAAATCTCATCAATTACCAATTATGAACACACATCATGCTTGAACATGGCGGTTGGCACTGTAGTCCAAAGAGAGAAAGCAGTTGTGATTAGATCAGGCAAGTCAATCCTCCCATTACGCTCATCCAGGTCTTAATCTTATTACCCCGGTGAGCATCTCCCCACAGGACACTTCTCGTTCCTGTTTCGTTTTTGAATTTTGAGTTTTATTTTATGTTACTCTTTTATGGAATAGCAAAGGGACTTGATCCAAATGGGAAGTCCATTCAACACATTTCAAGAGAGCAAGTGTCAAGCATCTATCTTGTTGCATCTCAATAACTATAGTATCCAAAACTTCAAAGAAACTGATTTGCTAATGACAAGGAATCGAAATGTTAAAGAAATCGACATGTTTTCTATCATACTTTGTGTGGGACAACAATTAAGGGAGCAAAGTTCATCACATGGCTGTGTTCACTGTAAAATCCAAAGCTTAAAAGTTCATTTCACATTGATTCACTGTCTCAGTGGGTCAGCTGTAGACCTGACTGTTTATTAGAATGCAACTTTTGAGCTCTTTCCACGGCCAAATGTGCCGAAATAGCTCAGTTGGGAGAGCGTTAGACTGAAGATCTAAAGGACCCTAGTTCGATCCTGGGTTTCGGCAAAGCCATTTTGGTCACCATCTAGGGCTTCTTACGTTTGTTGGTAGGACTTCATAATACGGCCTACAACTAAGTGGATCCTTCCCATGGAATGAGAAAACAAACACAGACGGTGCAGCTTAGAAAAGTCCATCAAGTGGAGGTGGGATTTGAAGAAGGCCCTCCTCCAGTGCTCACCCACTGTAAGACTGACTTACCTAGCACTTGGTGGTCGCACTTCATAATATAGCCTAGAGATGTTTCCCCTAGAATTAAACCCTTGCGTTGGCTCTTGTCTGAAATGATGATTTAACAATATCTAACTGCAAATCCTCACCAGTACATACAGTAAAATAAGAGAATACGCGTTCACATCCTTACAGAAAAGAAAGACTATATATTTAAATGTGTGGCCCAGACAACAAAAGCACAGCTTTTGGAGCCTGGGTAGCTCAGATGGAAGAGCATCAGACTTTTAATCTGATGGTCCAGGGTTCAAGTCCCTGTCC
>VVHJ01018722.1:2709-23837 GCA_015107715.1 Tylochromis polylepis
AAACAGCTCTGTGTCCCATTACCTGTAAGACTTGTCTCAGTATCAAGTATCATAGTGTCAGCAATTCAATGCTGCATGTTGGACAACGTCAGTTACGCTGTAGGAATGCCTCACCGAGCCAAGCATTATAGTGGAAATTGTTTCCTGAATACACCACCACCTTTTCCACTTCTTTCGTCAACATCGCTGGCCTGGGTTTCCTCCAAGTCAGTGATTGTGTGAATGTGTGTGTGCCTGTGTGTGTGGTAAGAGGGCCACACTGTGTGTTTCACAGGGTCATTTCTCAGTGTAAACCAGACTAGGCAAACATGCCTCTCTCCAACTCATTACATACATCCCCAGGGTTCCAATGAAAACTCAGTTCACTCATTTCCCCAGTCTACTTTGTCCATTCTCCCTCTCCTGTCTGTATTTATTTCAGTATGTGAATCTCCAATTTTTCTTTTTCTGTACCTCTTGTCTGAGGACTGTAGAAAGAAGAATATACCCTAGGCTCCCATGGATGCTTATTTTTGTTTGCAATCTTTTGTTGGTACAAATATTGGACTCTCTATTCTCATGTCAGTAATAAGGCAGTGTTGACTCACCATACGCAGATCTCTGTGATAAACTACCCACTGGCCGGTTGTTTTATTTTTCCCTTTGAGCCCACTTTGTAAAGCCATGTTCATATAAGCAACTAGTGATACAAAGGATTTCTTATTGTGCTGTATATGGCACAGGCCAACTTTGTACGTGTTTAACATATATTAACAGTGTTAAGGGTATATAAAGGGAATAATATTGTTATTAGAGGTAGTAGGAGTAGGAGTAGCAGCAGTACTACTTTTTTAAAATTATTTAATGTTTTTGTATTTAGATTTTTTTTTGCTGACTAGTCACGATTAGAGGCAAACATTTAAGTAAAAATTTCCAGAATAATATTTTTGGTGGGACACAATTTTTCAAGGGCACCATCTACCTCAGGGCTAAGATATCTTCTTGTATTAATGTGAAAACCTTGATAAATGAAAATGACTGCAGCAATGTTTTTGGTTTTCCTTTCTTTTTTGAGGCTAGTGATTGGGGTAGGGGAACAGGGGGGTGCACTACTTAATCTTGAATTTAAATTCAAATGGACAATGTTTCTGTCCAACTTGAGAAGTGCAATTGATTAAAACACGCGTGAAGATGCTCTCAAATTAAACAAGCTGATATTTACCCATGGGAATCGGAGGTGGGGGTGGGGGGTGGGGTTATATTCTGGTCACTAACTTGAAATCATATACTTATTTATGCAATCATGAAAGAGCACCGCAAAAAAAAAAAAAGAGCTTCAGAATTAATTAGATTGGACATGAAAGAGAAGGAGAAAGTAAGCGGAAGAGAGATAGGCGGACGCTTGTTGACGTTTCTAAGGTTTGGTAGTATCAAAGGCTCGATGCTTGTGATCTGCTCCGCGCTCCGTGTCTTAACATGAAGTTCGAGAGCAAGGGTGCTAGCTGCCAAAGCTTGCTTGGAATCAAACATCTGAATGCAATTTGAATGCTTTGCTTTGAAAAACAGAGGGGAGAAAAAGAGAAGAACATTTGATAGTCTGTGTAAAAACTGAAACAGGGATGGCTGAGATTCTACTGATACTGGCCTAATAAAGATCCATCTTCATTTTTTTTTTTTTTTGAAATTGTGGGACTGTCTTGAAACATCCTGCACCCTGTGTTCAACATATTGTTGTCATTTTCAGTGTATCCAAATAAAAATGAAATCATAATTGATATGAGGAACCCTATCTGCAGAGAAGCTGATCTCTCCTCATTAGAGGTTTAATGGAAGTCCAACACATTAATATATACAACTAACATATACTGTTTGCATATTAATTACTTGTTTTGATCATTTTATTTCTTGTTATCAGTCAACTTGAAGTGTCATCCTGAGAAACTGCTGAGTTTTGCCATACAGAGTTTATTTGCTCACTAACAATCCTCAGGCAGAAGTTGACACACATCAAATGCACTTTCTTTTGCATTCACTACCGTGTGCAGACAGCACTTTTTTGTTGCCTAAGTAACATTTCATTGTTAACCATTTTCATAGTATTTATTAGACTTACTTCTTCCCAGTTTTGCAGTTTTGAACAGTACACAGTTGTCCTTTTGGCCACAATGAGACGCATAAGTAATACCCCAGAATAATACCAGATGCCTTAAAAACTTGAAAGAATATCATTTAAAATCAGAAAATTCTTCAAACTCAAGATGTCATCCCATAATGAGCTAGCTAGTAAAACATCTTCAGGAAAATCACTTACTGGGGTGTTGAAATAATAACCAGCAGTCGTACTACTGTCTTTTATTTATAGCTGTGAAAATACTGTCTTGCTCTCACCTGGTTGGGGTCTTTGCTCCAAATGAAAAGGACAAAAAAAAAGAATGATCGTGAGGCTGATAGGCTGACTAGTGCAGCATCAGTGGCAGTGTAGATGTTGTGTTGGAACATGGTGAAAAGGATGCTGAGCCTGAGGCATTAGCTCTGGATTTGCCAATCTTCCTGCTTTCAAATTTTCACTTACAGTACGGTGACAAGCTTTGGTTTGTGAAAGAAAGAACAGAACACAGATATGAGCAGCCAAAAGGCATTTTAAGGTAGAATAGCTGTGTCTTTACATCGAAAGGTGCTAATTTGATTGGTTTAGGCGTATGATTAGTATTACATCCTAGCTGCCTTCCTCTGCAGGCATTTTTGGATCACGTAACTGGGAACAGGAGGGGAGGGCAGAACACATTGTAAGGATTACATTTCCCATCTGGACGGGGAATGCCTTGGGATTTTCCCAGGAAGGGATCGAGGTCTTGGCTAGAGAGAATTGAAAAGGACATCTGGGATACCTTGCTCAGTCCACTGCCATTATGACCCAGTGGAAAATCAACAGATGGAAGATGTACAGATGGATGTCCTTATGGTCTTAGTAGTAATTATAATAGTTTTTTTCCTACTGGAAAAATATTTGATTTTATCAAGAAAATATATTAAAGGATTTTTTTTAAGAAAAAAGGAAAGTGACACTTGGTCATGAAACTTGGATTGACCTGAATGCAAAAACACACACCTCAAGGCAGCAGACAGATAAGTCACTGTAAAGGACAGAAGGCTATACAAAGACTATATGACCTGTACTGACTTATAGTTGCAGTGTTGTCAGTCAAAAGCACACACAAACAAGACAAGAGGAAAAACATTCTCCCTTCTTTTCTTTCTTTTCCTCTGACTCTGGCTTACTGAGTCACTCATTCACACACACTCACACACGCAGCAGTGACACAGTTTTAACAGTGTCTGGCTGAGCGGAGATGGATGTGACCAGGTGGGGGAAATGGATGACTGCAGGCAGCCCACACAATGGATGAGACTGGCAGCTCAGGGAGACGGGTCGACACTAATGAGTGACTGCCAAACACACACACAAACTCACACAGGTAAACTGAAGCTTGTAGACATCCGAACTTGAAAACACAAACATTAACAAAGTGATTGAACGCATGCAAACACGTACAAATACATATTGTGATGCCCTCAAGTAAACAAGCACACACCCACAGGCTCTGTTTAGCACAGAAAATGTACTATATAATAGTTTGTTGTATTTTTTTATTCACTTCACTTTTCCTTTCGCTCTTTGTCAGTGTCAAACTACAAATGATCAAATGATGAAGTTTGTGAATGCGATAACTTGAGAATGAGACGTGGTAGGATTTTTTTTAATTAATACCGCTGGTGCATCTACAAAAACTCTGACGACTTTGAATCTAAGTGACCTCGACCTCAAGGTTGACCTCTGAAAATCTTGTGAATGCAGTAACTTGAGAAATCATCTAGGATTTTTAGACTGATACTGGATGAGTTTATGTCCCAGTGCCCTTGAACTCAAGGTTAAAGTCAGAGGTCAAGTTTTCTGAAAATTTTGTGAACACAATAAATTGAGAATGATATCACCAAGGATTTTCAAGTTCACACCATAGGTGTGTAAAAATAGGTGTAAAAGTCTCAGATGAGTCCAAATTCCAGTGATCTTGACCTCAAGGTCAGAGGTTAATTTTTCTAAAAAAATCACCTAGAGTTTCAAATATAACATAGATGTATCTACTAGGAAGCTGGGGGGTAGCACTGGCAGCCACCAGTATCTTTGAACGATAGGAATACATGACCTGAACAACACCTTGAATATGCAAATCAAAGTAATATGTACAATAATGAAAAGAGGAAAGAAAGAAAGAATATTAAATATGGATGCATTTCATTAAAACATACCATGCTACTCTGGCACGTTAGAAAATGAGGCCATGCCATTTTGTTCTAGTATGCCAGTTTACAGTAGCAGTATTTTGCGTCCCTGTAACAACATGTTCAAAGAGAAATATTTGGTCATTTTTAATAAATGTTCTGTTCAATTTGTAAACTGTAATCAAATATGCTAAAATTTGGCGTCCAGAATTTTTGCACGTCTAGTATTCATTTGCAATTTTTTTTATTTGCTAACAGGTGCTTGCTTGCATAATTGTAGTGACAACTGTGTGACCAGAAATAACTTTCTGTAGCTTTTAAGTGCTTTTCATATTGCATGTAACTATATTTTAAAGATGCATTTGTTTATTGTAGGCATGTTTAGGTTGCAAGTTCTTACATTGCACTTGTATATGCCTTGTCATCTGATAATGATCACAGCTTAGACCCACTTCACTTTCAATTACTCACCTGCCACTCTAGATACCTCTTCACTAGCTACTCTAGAATTAACTCAAGCCTTGCATATGTGTGTGTGTAACAATATAACAGAAGAGTTTATGAAGAGTCTGGTAATGCGAACTGTAAGTGTGAATGAACTGTGCTTACCTGGATAAACAAGTCTATCTGAGCACTTATGGTCAAAGATAAATTGATAAGGGAATTTGTGTTTTTGAGTTTGATGTCTGGTTGACATGTCTGCTGTTTTGCCAGAGCCAGGTGCCAGGCTCTGTGAAATTTCACCCACCTGGGTTGCAACACACCTGCCAGCCCTTTGAATGAAGGACAAGGTGAAAGTGGACTAACTAATTGTGATACATTGCTTACTGCAGTGGTTCCCAAAGTGGGGGGCGCAGAGCCATTGCAGGGGGGGCGCGTGGTATGAATAAAAAAAAAAAGAATGCTTGGACACTGCTAGCATAATGGACAGGTTTTTGATGGGGCTCCCACACAAACGCAAAGCAGAAGATGAAGCATCGCCAGATATGCTTCTAAACCAACTTCCTTCCAAGCCAAAGACTAGAAAATATGATCAAGCATATCTTGCCTTTACCTTCACCTGCCCAGCGGTGGTGCCAAGGTAGGTATCCCCGACAGAATTTGTTTCCCCCTGCATCGGGAGCATGCACTGGGCTGTCCAAATCATGGACAAACAGTATCTCACAGTTGTTTATGTTTTTAAACCCATTTTGCACAGAGAGGCATTTTTTGAAAAATGTATTGATAGCAATGTTGAATATTCTTACACAGTAAAAAAAACAACAAAAAAAACAACTACACGTAAAATAATTACACCATAAAGATGGTTTGTTTTTCTGGTATTTAAAGAGTAGTAGTTTATTTTATTGCCACCTGTAATTTATTGCAGTTTACTTTTATTTGTTTAACTGTTTACAAAAGATTTGAGGTGTGAAATAAACTGCAATGGAGTTTGAAAACAAAATATGGGCGTGTGTGGTTGGAGGATGTGTTTTGGGGGGGGGCAAGATTTTCTTGTAGAAACAAAGGGGGGCCTAGCAAAAAAAGTTTGGGAACCACTGGCTTACTGCATGACAATATCAGATGGTGACCTCCATGGATCTCTTTGTCAAAGATACACTTTTTATGTATGGGGTGATGTTCAGTGATCTGATATGACAGTCGATCTGCCAGTCACATGTTCCTCCTGTAAATTGTACTAACATTTTTTCCCACCTATGATTCTGCAAAAATGCACATTTACAAGAAATTAGTAAATGCTCATCTCCCTAGCGCTTTGAAATATGAAGTCCAAATTAATAGTTATAATTTATTGATATATGTTGTAATTTGCTCCATTAATTAGACTTACCTCATTTACATAAACCTTAGTTTATCACATCATGGTAATTGAGGCAGGACATTAGGCAAGTTTTGCATCTTGTTTTTGTAATTGAAATACTCTGCCTGCTAGAAGATTTACTCAGCATATATCACTTATTGCTATATAAAAATGTAGAAGTGTGTTAAGTAGATCCCAACACTATCAATTTGGTAGAGAAGAAGTCTTTTTGGTGTTTTAATAATGCACTTGCCAAAATGAGAGAGACTAACTGCAAAGAAAAGGCAATCAAAGTCAAGTACAACCAACATGCCATTAAACCTTTTAATAGTCTCAACCTCTCCATATTCCAGTTCACTGCAATTAGCAATAAAATTCTTAATGGGAGTGGACTTATGATGTAGCTGTAGTGCAGGTCAAGTTACACGGTCACACATAAAGACCTACATCATCAGTTATTTTCAATGGTCTCTGACTCACAGAAAGGACATTTCTTTCTGTTTTTTCTTCTGTCTTCAATTATTTTTCAGGAAAAAAACAAAACAAATTCAAGTACATGAGTCAGACTTAAGAAGCACAAATTCCTGTGTCTGCAATCTTCTTTCATCAGAGTTTATGATATTTAATATTTTTTTTCTTATTTTCTGTCATGATTAAAAGGTATATAAGCAATAACATTTCTGAAAATGTCATGTAATAAAAAGACACCCACCTAAATTAAAGCCTGGTGTTTTAAAAGGGAATAATATAACTAATAATGCTTTACATTTATACATTTTTGCTTGTAAGCCATCAGCCACTACTTAACTTTAATACTAAGCCATTCTCCTCTCCGGGAGATCCATCTGAGCAGCTTCATCTACAGCTTACAGCAGCCAGAAAACCAGTTCACATGCCATGAAGGCACGTTCACTAAAACTGCAGAACGGAACAAGAAGAACAACCAGACTGACAAGAAATGTAGAGTCAGACATTATTACAGAAAAGAACCACCCCATGTCTCTACTCAATGGAGACATAAAAGGATATACCAAAGCATTTGCTTTCAATGTTGAGCCTACATTAGCACATGCAGAGCAGGTGGGTTTTGTTAAATGAAGATTCACCTTGGGCAACTTGAAATACATTTTGCATAGTGTCAAAATGTCATCTCCCTGAGGATGTAAAACAATATATTTATAGTTTTCAATCGAGTCAACCAACCTGTTTGTGTCTTCATGTATGGACACAGTCTATTCTGAATTTCTGCCTACTGTACTATATGTTTTCAGAGTGATATTTTAAAACAAAGTAAAGATAGTTTTTATGCCTAAAAGGAACCCCCACAAAATACGAAAACTACCTAACTTGGCTCATTTGAAAGAGATAATGTCTAAAGTAAATAGCCTGCTTAATTAAAGCTGTTAACCTAAATTTTTTTTTTAAAAAAGCTTACCTTAATAAGAAACATAGCTAACTACTTCCACTATGACCTTTTTCCAAAGTAAATAAATTTAAAAGTTTGGATTAAAGTATAACTTACATTTTTCAGAACAACTGTGAAAATACTGTCTGTGTTTTGAAAGTGTATGTTATGTTATTAACAGTCATAAAACTGCCAGCTTCCTAATTCAAGGTCCTAGGCTCTGCTCTGCTGTTTTATTTAGCGTAACTGTGATACAAGCGATCTACAGTACCTATTAATATAAATGTGATGTGAATACACCATCTACAGTAGTTGTAGAATTATTCAGTGCATAGTTGTACTGGTACTTGTTGTTTGGAGGTTTGGGAGTTTGGAAATTAGTTTATGCTCATACAAGCCTGCTTATCTCAGTCTTTGGGGGAAATTTTGAATAATATCATTACATGAAACCACAATGTTTATATTTTAACTTTCCTTGTTGTTATCCAGTTCTGCGCCTCTGTGCCTATGGAGCCTGTTTGAGCAGATTCCTTTCCCAGCACATCTGAAAAGCCAGGATAGGACATTTTATAAGCTAACAGCTCTTTTCAAACCCTTTCAAGGGTCCCAGTAGAACTGTCACAGCTCAAGGTTGTTTTGGGATGTCATCGGTATCATCTGAGAAATGAAGCAAATGAAGCTAAACTATAGAAAACCTGTCCTACTCATTTCTCCTGATCAGGACTCAAGGTTCCACATTGTTGAAGCTGTTATCATGGCAGAGACAGGATCCTCCTGTTACAATTTGGCTTTTGTTAGAACTCGTTGACAGCATGCAGGCAAGTCTCACGCTGCCTTTGTCAAATTGGGGCTGTCTATAAAGGCCTCACACACTCATGGTCTTACACACACACGCTGATACATTTGAAAGCTCAGAGGAAAAGAAAGTACAATATTGATGACAGTCTTCACTGTCCAAGGCTTACCACAGAATCAACTTCCATCACACACACACACACACACACACACACACACACACACACACACACACACACACATGATAGAGGGTTCCAGTGTGCAGACAGGCAAGAGTGCACTCTTAAAAGGGAGCTCAAATGCACACCATGATATATAGACATACACCTGCACATACATGCAGGTCTTTGTATGCTCATCTGCATATATGTGGAGATGAGCATAAAGTCTTTCCTTTGTCTCAGGAGACAGTGTATGCATTATTTACTGAAATGACAGTGGACAAAACACCCTCAGAATACAAAAATACCAAGAATTTCAAGAATGCACAATGCTGTTTTGTTTTTATTTTTCAGTGTACCTTTTGGGTATTTGATTAATATTGGGATAAGGATTCTGATGTGTTTTTTCTTGGTTATAGTAATAGCAAAAGAACTGGTAGCTTTTATCTAAAAGTCCTGCGATAAAAATATAGTTTCTTATTATGATATCAGCATTATTAAGGAAAAAGTGCACATGATACAGTAAGTGGTCCAGTATTTGCCACTGACATGAGGAGTGAAAGTGTAATGTAGCATAACATAAAAATACTCAAGTAAAGGACTGTTACCTCAAATTTAATGCCTCAAATTTAACTTTAAGGTGCTATACTTGAGTGACTATGCTGAATTGCATTGCACAGTTAGCAAGGTTGTGTTTTATAGTGTGATTGCAATTAAGAGCGGGGAAATGCGGCAAATAATTTTCTGTCAACACGAATTCAGATTGATTATACTTTTGCTTCCGGAGCATAATAATAATAAAAAAACAAACATTCATTAGACACTCGGTGCTCAACAGATACTCTCTACATCAACCCATTCCACAGAATTCCTGCTCGATTATCAAGCTGCCGGCCTTGCAAAAGATCAATCATAGATCACAGTTAATGTCTCCCGTTTCGACACCCAGTGATTGCCTGGTTATTATCCCACTAATTATGACTATCATCATTATTATCATTTCTCTATTACAGTTCATTACTCCAGCGCTGAAAAAAGGATGGTATAACGGCCTAAGTGGCAGTTATTCCATTTATTGATTGGTTGTAAGGTGCAAACCTTGTTGCGTGCTGTTTTCTCCTATGACTGAAAGTGTCTGAGAGCTGACAAGTTATTGCCGGGTTTTGAACTATTGGGCTGTAAAACGGCAAACTCACCAAACAAATAACTGACAGTGGGCAGGCATTTAATACACTTTGCTCACAGGATGGACTGCAATGTAAACAACTATTTGCTGTTAAGCAAAGCTAGAGGGGTAAAGTATATTTTATGATGAGCTATTTTACTGGGGCAATCAAAGATCAAACAACTATTTGATTATTGAAAATTAAATATGGCCAATGCATGCTTTAGTAATTCAAAAGAAAATGCCTGCAGATAAAATATTTTCACCCTAGGGAAAATTGCTTGATCACATTTTCTTTCAAACAATCACACAGGCAATTTGCCATAAAGATCTGCACCAATGCACACTCTGGTACCTAGTGAAACAGTAATCTACTAGTAAATTTGTTATTTTCAGAAAATCAATATTCCATGCTTTTTTCTTCCCAATTCAAAAACTTGGTTTGGGTTGATGCCAGTTGCAGGTCTATACACTATATTTACACACGAGTATTGCCTTCAGCCAGATGTGCATCAGCCTAAAGTCTGTAACCTGACAGTTCATTGCTTGTATTGAACATGTACAGTGGAGTTATTGTCTTGTCCAGCTTCCATTTAAGGCAGCTTTAAGAACTACCCACTATCCTGCTAAAAA
The DNA here is from genome assembly GCA_015107715.1 of Tylochromis polylepis. NCBI lineage: Eukaryota > Metazoa > Chordata > Actinopteri > Cichliformes > Cichlidae > Tylochromis > Tylochromis polylepis. Next base: position 12,930 of record VVHJ01018722.1, read on the forward strand.
AAAAATAAAGAAGTGTACACACTTGAAGACCCTTCCTGTAGGCAACATTACAGTTCAAATCAAACGCAGTTGATATTTACTCAAGTGCTTTCTCAGCAGTCTTCCAACACACCCACCCCTTTGCAAACAACCTGAGGCAATCTCCATACACTCCCTCACTGGAAAGCACAAACAGATCAGGCTGCCTACACAAGCAGACGGATGGCTCAGTAGACAGTGAGACTGTCCCACCTTTGGAAGGTGAAAAAATCAGAATAAACCCCTGCTCCAAATAGTTGCTGTTTCTCGCAGTCATCAACCTTAGTCAACAACTGACTCATAACCTATGTTGTTAAATGCCAGATGCACAAGCTGTACCAATGCGATTAAGAACATAAAGGAATATCGCATCATGATGTTGTTGGCAGAACATAATTTATCTCCATGAGAGTCAAATATCTCTGAGTCAAGACAAATACACTTAGGGTTAGACTGACAACCATGCAGTTTAGGACATAATGACATAAGCCCTGAAACGGTTTCATTAGCCGTAGGGTTATATTCACAGTTCATAGAGGAATGCATTCACATTCAGCTCGACAGCATACAGACATTGAATAAATCCTGAAATCCTGAACGTCTGACCCCTATAGTGACGTGATTCTGTTGCTCTCTTACGCTGTAAAGAGCATTTTGATGGTATGGTTTGATCTCCTCGCTGCAAATTATTGCAGGTTCACAAAGATGTTCAGAGTTGTCACCTTTAACCCATCCGTCCTGATGTGGTTGGTCTCGTTAAAGATGACAGTGCCCACACCCAAGCAACAGATCTTGGTTAGATAGCACTCCACCACATCATCAAAAGATCAAATGAGAGGAAATTGGTTTTGAAGATTAATGCTTAATCATTCATACAGTCAAGTCAAGACACTTGAAAAATCCAGAAACTTCCTGGGACACTTGACACATTGTTTGGGGTGATTTTCTTTAATTGGTCAGCTGTTTGTAAATGTGAGGCACACAAAGTGGAATCAAGTAACACAGGAAATGTAATTGGGGATCAACTTTACTCATAGGAGTCATTTTTAAACTTACAGTATGATGTGCAGAGTTCACTCATAAGTCTTTTCTCTGAGTCTGCAATCCTTCACTGTCCTGAATAATGTTTAGAAGGTGACAAAAAAATGTATATGTTGTATATGTATATGTTGTCACAAGCAACACAGACGTCTTTCTTAGTGCTTATTAATAAATGACACATCCATTTAACAGTAATTCCAAGTTGTGTACAGTTATGAGAAAAAGAAAGTTCTCACAGGAATTTATGCAGTCTAAGTACACTGTTATTGCTTCTATAGGAAATAAAAAAGGAAAGTTACAGGGAGGCACGCTAATCAGATGCACTTGCTTCGATATCCCAGCAAATTCAAGGTCAGACTGTGCAAAGCTAAGAGAAACTGCAAAAAACCCAAGAGCTCCATCTCTGGTTCTACAGACCACAGTTAGCATGTTAAATGTTAAAGTTCATGACATAACTATTAGAGAAAGACTGAACAAGTATGGTTTGTTTTGATGGGTTGCTAGAAAAGAAGCCTCTTCTCTCTGAAAAGAACATTGCAAAATGTCTTAAGTTTGCAAAGTTGCTTCTGAACAAACCACAAGACTTCTGGAACAATGTGCTTTGGACAGACAAAAACAAAGTGGAAATAATTTGCCAAAATACACAGCACTGTGTTTGGCGAAAAATAAACACATACCATCACCTCATGCCAACTGTCAAACATCGAGGTGGGAGGGTGATTATTTCGGCGTATCTCACAGCCATAGGACCAGGGCAGTTACTGAGTTGAACAGGAATTTCTCTGTATACCAAAAAATTCTAAAGTCAAATGGGACTTGGCTTAGCTTGGCTGAAACTGCATCGTTCAACTGGATCAATCAACAATGATCCCAAGCAAAGCAGAAAATGCACAACAGAATGACTGAAAAAGAAAAGAATCTAGGTCTTGCAATGATCCGGACAAAGTTCAGACCCAATTGAAATGTTGTAGTGGGACCTTAAGAGATCTGTGCATAAACAAATGCCTGTAAATCTTCATCAGTGAATGAAGCAACATTGTAAAGAACATTGGGCCAAAATTCCTCCATAATGATATGAGAGAATGATGAAGTCGTATAGAAAATTATTATTATATAAGTTCTTGCTGCTGAAGCTAGTTCTACAAGCTGTTGAATTGTGCAGTCCTTAGTTTTTCACGGGACTGCATAGATTCACATGAAAACTTTATTTTTTTCACATGACTGTATGTACAAGAGGGGAAGTTTCATTCCTTATTAATGAGTTTTTAAAAAACTGTTTTTGACAAAGTGGAAGAAAAACTCAGCCAGATCAAAGTACAATGTCAAATTTGAATTACATATTACAGAGATTTCTCAAATTATCAAGAACAGAGTAAGAAGAACACAAAGTTCACCTGACTGATTGAACCCCAAAGGAGCACATTTTTAAATAAAAATTTAAACTGTTTATCAGTTTGAATACCGTTTTAGTTACCATTGCCTTAGAGCACTTCGTACATGCATAAGCATGTGTTTCTTATTACTCTTCATAAGATGTGACTCATTCTGAATATAAACTTCCAGATGATGATTAATTTATCCTCTTTTTTTTTCCATTTCCAGTCAAATCAATATTACTTGATACATAGGCTTGGGAGACTCTTCTTTCAGAAAGAGTGTATAAATCAATTATGTTTCTATCTACAAGTACCTCATCTCATTGCAAAAAACCAAAAACACTTAGTCACTCCAACAAGTGACTTAATTGTGCTAAATTAATTGGAAAAAATGCACGGCATACTATATTCAAATAAGAAACACTTCGATCTTTTATACTTACTGATTACTGTTGTTCCCATGGGTGTGCAAACATTTCATAGCAGAATATCAAGAAATCCATTTAAGAACATAATTTTCAAAGAAAAACATCTGTTCATGCTACTTTAAAGGTTTCCGGTTAATGCCAAAGAGTCAAATGCTGAAATGTTTGGCTCGGGAACTGTGAAAAAGAAAGAAAAACTGCCAAAAAACTACCCCATCAACTGCACCATCTGTACTCATCATTATCGGATTGAGTACTTTAGCTGATATTTGATTGGATCTCTGTTTTAATTAGTGTGCTGAGTTCCCTCTGTTATGTATTTACTTTTTTATGTAAATTATAGGCTACTATAATTGAAGAGGGCACAAATTAAATGAGTCTGTGCCGCAAACTTGATTATGTGTGGCTACAGCTCTGGCTGGCTCATGATGGAGGGAGTCTAGTCATCTGCTTCTTTCCGAAGCTTTAAGAATGACATTTTATGCTGAGTGTGCTCATTGACAAATTGAGCAAGTGAATCAGGCTGAAAAAGAGAGAGCAGAAGAGAGAGAGAGAGGAACAGTAGCAGATTAGAGCATGCCAACTATATTAACATATCCATCTGGTGTCTCATTTTTCTCCACTCTCACTCACCCCATTGGCCCCTGTTGCCCCTGTCACTGGGCTCAGGCGGGCCCATCCAGGACAAGGTCATGTTGTTGCCGTATGTTATGAACCTGCCACCTGATCCCAAAGATGCCTGTAGGGACCTGGCACACCAGAATGCTGGCAGGGTGGCAGTATTGACTCTGTAGCCATAAACTGATAGAAAGCAAGGCAGAGTAATGTAATGTGGGTCATACATGCACACACATACATATTCCCACAAAGTAACACCTTTCGCCAATGCTGTCTTTTTCAGTCACCACTTTGATCCCTTTTCTGTTTGTATTTGTCTCTCTCTTCATCAGGCAGTGATAATGGTATAATCTTAACATGTGTACAAGTGTATTTCTGCTGCACGTATTGGCAATCTTTGCAATTTAAACATCTATCTTTGATACAAGTAAACAGCCAGATAGCATAACTAGAGTGCAAGTAGGCAATGGGAGAAACATGGTAATATTGAAATATTGTAAGAATGAGAGGAGGAGGTCTCTTCCAAAGAGAAAGGCAGCAAAAACAGAATGTCATGTTATTTATGTGGTTAGCACTCCAAACTCATCTACAGCATTTGTTGATTTGACAGAAAACTATAATTATGAAAGTAAAACCATAACCACCCCTTCATTTATCTCCTTGAGCAAATAACATTTGTTTGGAAGTTTTCTATGCCCTATAGATTCTGCAGCTTCTGATTTGAAAGGTCAAATGACCCTTGAGGATTTTATATGCAGAGCCTTGACTTTAAAGTTCAGTGAACCTCTGCAAAGACAAAGACAGAGAAGTGAAGAGTGAGTTGCTGAAACAAGCTTTTCCCAAACCATCATTTAACATTTCATTCTGACCTCTCAGTATGAGATGATTCGGTTAAAAAAAAAAAAGGAAGGATGGATAAATTTCTGCTGAGTGTTTGCATTTCTTTGCCCTCACCATGCATAGACCTGATTTTTTTTCCTGTGCCCTTTTGTTGTAGACCTAACCCTTCTCCCCAGCTTCCTCGAATTCGTATGACATCACCAGATCTTAGATGATGTTGATGTAGACGTCGATGAAATGCAGCATCATTCTGAAAACCTCTGTGGACTCCCTGTTTATCCACATTATACATGCATATACTGCATATCTCCAAAGTAAAACTGACCCATGTGGATAAACATAACCATTACTTAATGAATAATAATGTTTCACATTTTCTAGTTATGTGATCAACCAACTCGCAGTCAGACATTCATGAGTCAAGAGTTCTTTGAACAAAATTATAACTTACTTTTTAGGCTCAGTTCAAAATGTTGCATGCATGCATGCATTTTCATTCTTTAAAAGGGTTAAACTCCATAATTGATTTGAATAAGTGCAAAACTATGAAATTTCCCAGATATTGGACATTTCAAGATACATTTCACATAAACTTACAGTACATAAAGCTGCATTAAAAATGATGTGTTACTTTATTTCCATCTCTGTGCCATTGTTCTTTATGTTTCGCTCTCTGTCTGAGCTTTTCTCTTTGTCCCTTCTTCTGTGGGTGGTGAGGTCAAAAGATACCCTTCATGCATGCATTCATAAGAGCCAGCTGGATGATGGGCTTCAAAAATATTAGCTTTCTCTCAAGCAAAGAGCTCTGGGTGCTTTACTCTCTTTTATTGTTTGTTTATTTCACCCAGTTCAAGCTACCACTTATGTGAACATTAATTCTACTTATTCAAAACAAAATTACAGCAATGCTAAAAAAAAAAAAAAAAAAACCCTCTCTTCCCAGTTAAAATGAATGAGTCTTAAAAGGCAGGCTTAAACTGCCTAATAGGCTTGAGATAAAATATGTATTTGACTAGATAAGTAATTGTTGGAGGAATGGTTGAAAAAGCTCAAAAAACCAAAAAAAGAGAAAGTTTAGGGATTCCCTCTGCATTCTTAATGATATTTTATTGTTGTTATTCTCTCAGGCTCTTATATTTTTCTGATTTTTTACACAAACCATGACATGAAACTTGACCTTTTGCTTTTTCTCCATTGCGTGAAAAAATTTATATTTTAAACTTCAACAAAAATGATCAAGTTAATACCATATCCTCCACTGATATGCTCTAAACCTTTGACTGAATTATGCATTATCTATTTAGAAGCAGCTTATGTTCATTGTATGACAGTAGATAACTTACACCTACAGGTATGACTAAGTGAGGTCAGTCTCTGCTCATATGGAGTCAAGAGAGTAAATCCCACTTATTATGTTGGCTGCTTGATAGTGCTTTAGCAACAGCATATATACCCCATACGCTACAACATATGGAATGAGAGACTTCCTCTTCATCTCCACTGTCATTAGGTAAAGGACAGTTTCATAGACATGTATCATCTTAGGTTATCTATGATGTTACTGGTTGTAAGATCAGAAGATTATCTATGCTGCCTGATGTTTAATAGTCACCCTCTTTAATGTAAGTATAGATAAAAATTCTGCAGGCACATGTAATCATGAATCACATGCTATCAGAGATTCCATGCTCATACTGGCAAACTCATACTGCTGAATCTTTTAGTGAACCCAATGCCTGATGCTCCCATAAACGTCACAAATATTTAATATTTCCAATAAGATTTCTATATACTTCGTTTCCTATAGTAGACTTTGAATTTTAAAGCAGGCATTCACAAATATCATCTGCATTGGCGGGTCTTGAATCTATCAGTCATTTGAGCTTTAAGTGCAACTCCTTCTCATTCCCATTGTGTCAGATAGAAAAGACACTGGATATCAGACACAGATACAAGGTATCACTGGGCATTTGTACCTTGATGCACCCACTGTATCCAATGATAAGAACAAACGTAACATTACTGGGTATATAAAGCAGGGCTTTGTCACTTTTTCAAAGTTCAACAGTGTTTTCACCTTTTAAAGGGCCCTACTTTCAGTTTTACTCAATGTTTGGCTAGATTAAGGCATCTAAAAATTTTGGTTAGGATTAGGAAAAGATTGTGATTTGGTTAAAATTTTTAACATACTGAGAAATAACACTAATGAGTTTCTAATGTTTAAATGTGATGCCAAAGCAGCCTGCCCAAGTCTGTGAGAAGTAAGACTGGTCTCTTGCCAAAGGGCACTGCGTGAGTATTTCTCAGATGCCTGTGGCTTTGATAAAACAGCAACAGCAATTACATCATTTACTCGAGTGTACAATAGTTTTCCATATTGTAAGCACTACTCTGATTAAGTTGCATATTATCAGGGAATTTCCCATATTAGTCCAATTTACCTGTAACCTACAAATGTTTTCAGCCCTGAATTGCTCTTTAAAACTCATTAAATTAATCTGAATTTCACCAGTTCTACTTTTTAAAAGTAATTGAACAAATTCAAATTACACTTCATCCAGCAATTACCTGAGAATTAGCAGTTTTATACTATTAATTTACGTTTCCTCCAGGAAAAAAATACCTATCCCAAATAGCCCCATAAATCAAATGATTAGTTGTAAATATTTGTTGCTGGTTGTTGTAATTCAAAACAACAAAACTGTTTTGCCAGTATTGCAATTGTTGGGGATTGTAAGGGCTGAGTTTTATATGTGTACAAACTTATCTTTTATCAGTTATTATTACAGTGTTCCATCTCTGCTTCTGCCAGAGCACAGGTCAGAAAATAGAAATGATAGGTCACTTGGTGAGTAAAACCCTTGCCTTACTTTATCTGGCGTTTATTGCTTCTCTAACCCCTTTTATTAATGCTGAACCTGACATAGTAGCAATAGTGAGACACAAGAGACTTAATTCTACAAAAAGATTCAGGCCAGCTCTTTGCTCTGAGGCATCTGTGAATGCTTTACGCACAATTGAGGATTGTCTAGGCGTAATAATGTGTGTATGTGCTATAATTCTACACACAACACATGCTGAAATGCAAAACAAATGTCATCTCTTTTTAAAAGCATATCATATTTGCATAAGAGTATGCAAAGAGTCTGGAATACATCACTGTGAGATGCACTCAAAATGCAGAAAAAATACTATTTTTCATATTTTTAGAATTGTTGTGGGTCAAAAGAAACTATAGAAAATTACTTTTGTCACAATATTCCAGTTTTCGTCTCTGAGAGCACAGATAATTTGTCTAGAGAGTGAAGTAATCATGAAAGTAAAGGTATAGGCATTATGCATTCATCCCAGCACACGGTTCAAAACAAAAAGAATTTTTAACAGTGGGGGATAATTGTTTGTACTGTGACATACTTTTTAAAAAAGATCAGCATCACTTATCCTTCTCTTCAGTACCTTTAATTCCCAACTTTTAGTGTTTTACTAGCTGATCTTTAATTAAAGAGATAATTGCATATTCCACCCACTGATTCACTTTTACTTATGAGACTGGTTCTGTGCACGTGCACATTTGTCTGTTTTCACATAAAAGAGAAACGCCCTCCTCTACGTTGTAGGTATGGTAGCACATCTGCATTAAGGGTTCATCAGAGAGAATAAATGTATATGAACAAGGTTTCCTTTTGCAAAGTGCTAACTCATTCTGAGCACAGACAAATTGTTCATATTCAAGCTGCCCACTAATGTCATTTTCTAAATTCCTTCCGACATGGGAGCTCAAAATGAAATGAAAGCCTACCGCTTTCATCATTATTGTGTTATCATTCCCCCCACCTTTCTCTCAGTTTCTCCTCCACATTGGTCCGATTTGTTTCACCTCATTCCTTAAACAGTGATTCACCTTCTCCCAAGCCCACTGGGGTCTTTTTATATCCAAACCATACATTAAACATGTACCGCATTAAGCTGATCTCTGTACTGATGTCACCAGTCTCCAATAAAACTGCACCATTATTCTCAATATGATAACACAAAACAGACAGTCACTAAACATCCTGTGTCCTCCAGAGATACTGGCATCCCTGTTAAAATGAGCAAAAGAGGCAGAATAATAAAAGAGAAAAATAGCACAGATGAGTCATGCTCTCTTGCTGCTCACTATTCAGTATTATAAAATTACTATCATTCATTGTAATCACACTTTTCTACAATGTCTGATGTTATGCACTCAAAAGGAAAGGCACAGTATTTTACAACAACCGGCATCACAGAAAATGTGCATTTCACTTTGATTGATATAGCTGTTGGTACTATATTCTATAGAATCTAAATTCCTGAGCTACTAACAAATACCAAGCACAATATACTACTCAAGCTTAACTGAAAACATGAGCGAGAGATACATAACATAAGCCATACTTAACAAGATACAAGTCAGGTGCTGGGGAACCAGGACATACTGATGAAAAGTGTGTTACTGGAGCAAGGCAGTGGACATGCATGGACAAGGACTGATCATATGGAATTGATGCAATGCTACTATGCCAGCCTGCCCAGTGTGAGGGGGTATATGCATTGCATGGGAGAATTATGGACGCCTAGAAAGGGAACATCCATATTGACCAAGAAGCACCTAGTAGCTCTGTGCAATGGTCCTTGAATTTACTGAAGAGTGAACTCTCTCGCAAAGAGAGAATTTTTGTTTGCAAGTTTATGCTGGTGCTCCAACATTACCTCCCATTCCAAAAAGGAAGCTGCAGACGCTCCCAGGAATGAACAGCTGGCCCATGTCCAGGTTTTGGGGGTGATTAGAGAAGATCCCTTGAATGCAAGATGTGTGCAAACAACAACCTAACAAATGGACTGAATTACACACTGTCAAAGGCTGACAGGGCACTGACTACTTCCTGCTGTGAGTCACATTGGTAGACTGCACCATTTCTCTTTGAAGGCTTGTGAGTAGGTGATTTGAGGATGTGTATATGATTTTACATGGGCATGTAGGTGTGCCGTAGGGGTGGTTTCCAACTGCTTAGAGGGTGGTTGGTGTGTTCCTAACACTTGGGTCCTCTCAGAGGCCTGGTGGTTTGGGGGTTCTGTGCAGCATCTGATGACGCCTGATGTTATACTTGGAGTCTGCTGGAGCTACTGTTTGAGTTTTGGGGGTTACAAGTCCTAATGCTGTTATTACCAGTGGTACCACTTTGGACTTTATCTTCCACATCTGCTTCTATATTTTCTCATGCTCCTTCTTCCTGCTGTTGCTGTCCACTGGGATTACCACAACTGCAAATCACAACTCTTCTACTCCTTGCCAGCGACCACTATATCAGGTTGGTTAGCCAGCATCTGCTTGTCTGTCTGGAACCTTAGCATTGTTGTTCTCAACAACCTTAAGTCTCCCATTGGGACTTGGGGACTTCTAGTCTATATGCGGCAAAGATGTTCCTGTACACTATCCCAGCCATGTAGTTGTGCTTCTCAGTGTATGCAGTCCCAACTTCCATCTTATATCCTACTAGCGTGTGTTGGATAACCTACGGAGCACCTTTGCGCAGACTGGGTCCTGTCAGCTATGGTAGACGCCTGCCTCTGCGGATCTTGTGCTTAACTCCTGTTCTTGTGCTGCCATGATAAGAGATTCAGTGCTATCCTTTAAGTCACCTTTTTCTAGCCACTGGTAAGATTTCTTATTGTCTGCCATCTTCTGTATCTGTCACAGTGTAGTGGCAACATTACTGTCTTTGGAACACTAGGTTGGAGGTTTGAATCCTGGCCATGGTATGTATCTAAAAAGGAGCCCCTAGACAAGGCCTCCCAAGCCTACCTTGAAATATGAGCAAGAAATACATAACCAAAGCCATACCAGCTCGGCCTTTCTACTGTGTCTGTGTAGGTTCTTTATCACCCAGGTCATGGTAGTCTTGAGGGCTTGAAAAAGAAGGCAACTGGGTTTCTTTCATTTATAAAGAGTTGCTTACTTTTTCAAGCTTTCAAGACTGGCCTTGGTCAAATGGGTATCCAGTTAAACATATTAGCCTAGGGAAACCAAAGGAAGGAAGCAGAAAGAACACAGAGAATTAGCCAGAAAGGGAACAATGCTGTCAAAGGTAGATTTGTTGATGCTTGGTGACTGTATCCTCAATACTACTTTGTGTCTTAAGTGCGGAGTTGTTTTAACTCAAAGATATTGTATTCCTATATTCTTTTCCTCTCAGACCTCACAAAAATGCTATGTTACTCTATTTGTTTAATGAAATTAAAGTTCACCGTTCATGTAGGAAATTGCAACAATATGAACACAGTTTTAATCCTGTGTCACCATGTGCAATCTACAAATTCTTCCTGAATCTTTATGAGCATAAATCCACAGTGAGAAACATCACTCCTACATAAGCACAGCATGAGAATAACCTCACACACACACACACACACACACACACGCTCAATAAAGAAAGCGAACACACAAGAGGTTTATAGAGCCTCTGTTGGATGTTCAGTCTCATTAGAAGTGTTTCCTCATGAATAACATTATTCAGGATGAATCACTTGATTATAGATTTCTCTGTGTGTGCGCGTGTGGTGGCTAT
>VVHJ01018722.1:27296-53769 GCA_015107715.1 Tylochromis polylepis
GTGTTGTCTTGCAGGGAATGATGTATCTAGAGGAGCGTAGGCTCGTTCACAGGGATTTGGCTGCCCGAAATGTTCTGGTCAAATCTCCTAACCACATCAAGATCACTGACTTTGGCCTGGCTCGCCTGTTGGATGTCAATGAAAAAGAATATAATGCTGATGGAGGAAAGGTAAATCGTGACATCGCCTTTAGTAACACTGTCAAATAATCAAATTTGGTTAATTTGTTTTGGTAAATAGACATTTAATTTCCTTGTCAGAATCTGACTTGATGATCACTGCTACACTTACAAAAATGAAGCCATAGATAGCAAGCATTAAATAATTTCTTGGCTGGGATGCCTTCTTTTGTACTAGAGAGATCAATGAGTTTTTAAATGCTAGAGGACTGTTCGCAAGCAAAACAAGCCATCAATGCCACAGTCGAACATGTTCACCTTGGAACTGCAGTGTACGAAATTATAGCCTCAAAAACAAATTAATAACTATGTTTTCATAGATGAATGGGCTGAAGTTATCAGCGCTTGTGACTATGAATAAGGTCTATCTAACATTACAACACTTTAATATATGTAGTTGAAGGCTTGTGTTGTTTATATGGGCTTTTTTTTTCCTTTCGTCTGAAGTCTCCACTGTTTTTTTTTTGTTCCTCTCCTTTGCTCTTTGTTTCACATATTCCTTGTGTCTTTTGTGCTCTTCATCTGTTCCCCTATATGCGTCACACACAGAGGGTAAAGCAGGCACACTCTTAGCAGAGGAGAGGAGAGGAGAGGCAGGTGAAGTGAAGATAATGTTACTTGAGATGGTGACAGCTAGGAAGGAGAGTCATTTTAAAAGGGATCAGAAACTTTGTTGTTGTTTTTTTAAGCTCAAATGGATGTATCCTACTATATAGTGAGTTTTTGAGGTGCTGATTGCCAGATTGTGTTATCTTCAAAAAGACCCAGATCAGGCATTTAAGCTAAACTAATCTGCTGCTGGCTTTTTTCTCTGTATAGACTGACTAAAGTCTCTTCTGACTCTCAGGAAAGTGAATGAGAATAATGTAAAAGTTTTCATTTAAAAATCTCAGTTTCATTTGCATTTGAACCAGACATTTAAAATATGCCAAAAATGTTTTAATATAAAGTCTGCTTCATTATTCTTTTCTTAACATTTAAATGAAAAATGCAGTTTGAATGTTGGAGTGTCTAGTGGCTGCAGTAACCATCATGTTAGTGCTTTTTGTTACTTTTGCAATTGGTATGATCACTTGAGCTTGTAGTGAGGGATCATCTGCCCCATTTATTTGTTGAATAAATTGTTGGGTTTAGGAGATACAATATTAATAAATTTAACTATTTTGTTAAAATAAACTATTTTGAACCTTACTGCTGACATTTTGTAAAAGACAGCAATACACATTAACATTTATGAGGGTTTCCTATTCTATGAGATGAACTTAGCCGATCACAAAGGACAGTTTTACTGGAGTGAAATGCTATTCTGCTCTACTGGACCATGTTATTTACATTTGGGGATTTCAAAACCCTGTAAACATAGTAAACAAATATATCCTTAAGGCTCTACTTACATGGAGTTCTGACCTCTTCTAATCTTTGTTTATCCTTTGCCGCTTTTGTATTTTGTTTTCAAAACCTCTTTACTCAAGATAGTCTTTTTCATCCCTATCTCTTCCTCTCTTTCCGGTGTCTCCAACACGGTTTATATCAGTGATGATCACTGTAGTATTTTCCCCTCAGCTGAGTGAAAGATAGAAATTTTGACCTTCCATATCCCCCTCCTCTCAGTTTCCATCACTGTAATAAATAGAATTTCAAATCTAATTATAGTGTTAAGCTGCATATCAGATCAACATGTTTTTGTCTCACCTTTGTCTCAGCATAGCTGGAGCTTGTGCATGTGTGTGTCCTCTTTTTTTCCCTAAAACTTTGTGTTCCTTTATTTTCTCTTACACTTCTGCTCACCAGTGTCGTTGATGTACCTTTGCCAAAATGGTCCATTATATACTGTCAACACCCAACTCGCTGAAATTTAGTTTAACCTCAAAACTTAGAAAATTATTGTTTTCCTTAAGTATACGAGAAAGCTATTATTAGTGACTAATTTTACGTGTATGATACTAACATGCTCTGCTTTTTTTTTTTTAAACAGATGCCCATCAAATGGATGGCCCTGGAGTGTATTCATTATAGGAAGTTTACTCATCAGAGTGACGTTTGGAGTTATGGTAAGTGTCCTTTGAATGTAACAATGACAGTTTTCTTTATCATTTTATTGATAATAAAGATACTGGCTGACCTTCATCCAGCGAAATGTATATAGAAAGCCGAAATGTAAAAAATAAAAAAAGGGGAAAAAAATGGCCAAAATGTTAATGAAACACAGATTCTTATCACCTGTTTTGCAAAAACTTTATTGTCATGTTGCCATAAATAGTCTAGAAACAACAATGTCAGTTGCTAGGCATCATGTGGAAGCATAACATATCGCGTGTGTAATTCAACTTTTGTAGATATAAATGACATGTTATGGTCCTGAAATTAAGCAATAGAAAATTTTAGTATGGTTCTTTAGGTACATAAATACTGCAAATGGTTATTTTAGCCAGTGGTGGGTGATTGTTACGCAACATGATGACATCATGATATCAGATGTCACTAAGAGCATTTGGGGGTCTAAGGTGTACCTGTGTGCCTAGTTTGGTTGCTCAACTGCTGACAGTCTTGCAGGAATTTGCAGACAAAGAAAAAAAAAAGACCTTTCAGAAGTAAAGAAGGGAATGTAAAAAATGTCTACCCATGGCTTGGGTGCATGAGGTAGAATGTGTTCAAGGCCATCTTCATATTCTTGGTGTTATCCATTATTTACAGACAGTTACATCAAAATACATGTAGTGGGAGAAAACTATTGAAGGTAGAAGGCTGTGAGGGAGAGGACAGAAAGACCAGGAGAGGAAAGAGGGTGAGATCACGCTCCTACTGAGAGCTTGGCTCCAACTCTTCCCAGTCCATTTAAAACAATAAGAGCAGCCAAGAGACAGTGAATAGACAGTGGATGGATGCTTTACTTAGAACTCATATACTTGTAGTGTAATGTGAAGTAAATTGTGATTGATAAACTCCTGAACATTATTTTAACTCATCTTTTTAGTTTCACAAGAATCCAGAACCATTTGAATGGTTGATTATTTCCTTAGTGGCTAATTAGGACAGACCAGACCTGGCTGATTGGTTGGTTTTGCAATCTGTAAAAATTGCAGAGAATGAGGAAATAATTTGGGAACACTTGAGTGTAGTTTGCACAAGGAAGCATAAAACTATAGATCATTAAGAATTGGTCACATCATTAGTCTTTGCACGAGCCATTAATTTTATCCAAGACAGAGGTCTAAATCCTTGACATTTCTACATACTTCTTGCTGACAAAGATCATACCCATAGCATGCAATGCAACTCTGTAGCAAGGTGGTTAAAATCAGAGTCACACCTACTCGTTTATTTATGTAGTTTCTTTAAGACTGAGACTTATCGGTAAAATGACATTTACTGGTTTCTTAAGACATCTTTTTCAAATGTCTGTTTCATTAAATGAGAAAGATTTCAAAGTGCATTTGTACTTCCTTACTCTAAAAGAAAAGGAACATTTAGTTTTTGTTTTCCTATTTCCACTTACTTAAGGTGAATTTGGGCTGTACACACACATTTCTACTTGTTCTTATAATTATCTTTTTCTCTCCATACTAATCTGTCTGCCTTTGTGCTCATATATCACTGCTCCTATATCTTTCAGGTGTAACCATTTGGGAGCTGATGACCTTTGGAGGGAAGCCATATGATGGGATTTCTACCAGAGATATCCCAGATCTGTTAGAGAAGGGAGAGCGTCTTCCTCAACCACCCATCTGCACCATTGATGTTTACATGGTCATGGTCAAATGTAAGTAAAATTTCAAAGTAACCAAATGAACAGAAACTCTTTTTAATATACTAAAATCAACTGCAACAAATCAAAATAAGTCTTAGAATTAATAAATACTCTTTCTGTCTTTTTTGTTAAACTGAAAGCCCTGAGGAAACACGCTAGCTAGTTTTGAATAGAAAACATGTTAAGAAAGCATTTGGTAATCTCAAATATTGAAGGGCATGTGGAGCAGAAAATTGCGGTTCTACAGTTTGGCCCAGCTGTTTTCTTTTAATTGATCATACTTATATAAAATTTAAGAGGACTCCAAAGCATGAACAGATTGGCCTTAGTGGTCAGCCTCTGCTATTATACAGTCAGGCACCGGGGTCACAGGTGGCACTATACCCTCTGGCCACTGCTCACAGGACAAAGACTGGGTGCCAGCATCACTTCAGCCTTCTCTACTGCTCTCCAAGGTTCAGCCTCTGGCCGTTTCTGTCACCTTGGCTTTTACGGTCACCCTCAACCTGCGCCAATCTGGCAAGTGGACACAGACACGGCAGGGAGAGGTTACTATCACCTGCCTGTTATCGGACTTCTTTTTGCAACACTGCACATACTGAAAAGGCTCATGTGCTCAGCATACTTCTGAAGCTTTAACTCATTTCACTATCCTCTGCTTTATTGGCACTAAATAATAGATGCTATGCAACAAGACAAAAGATAATCAATTTTACATGTGAAATGGCTTGTGTATGTATTCATGTATTCACATCTAAAGCCACATTTAACCATCTTTTCCCTGGATACCTAGTCAGGCTGTACTCAAGGCCAGACCACATGATTGCTTTGGCATTGTATCATCATGTTCACATGGAAACTGGCAGAAGAGCACATAGCTCCATATGGCCATTCTAACGATGAAACAGTATTTATATTTAAATTTGAATAAAGAAGAGAGCTTTATTTAAACTGATCTAATTGGTCATTATGAAACAAATAGAATGCATTCTGGAAAATGGTTTAAAAATAAATTCTTCAAAAATCTTAAGAAGTAGGGGAATATGGCCTGTTTTCATGTCATTTCATTGATGTCAACCTTTCATAGGTTAGCTACAGTTTTTTGTTACCCAGACCTTCCCACCACAGTTAGCCCAGGGATAATCCACTAGATCTGCCCCATCAATACACGTGCAAACACACCAGACTCTGCTATCACCACCACTTAATAGCATAATGGTGTAATACAGCGCTGCTTTGAGTGCAATTGAAACCACCACCATGATAGATTTAACCTACTATATTGACCAGTTAGGAAATAAGTTAAAGAATTTCAAATAATGTCAAAAAATAATGTGTTTTTGAGGAGCTTGACGGATGATATCAAAGTCTAATTATTATGTAGCCTTTAATCCAAAATGCCTCAGCCTATGGAAGCATAACCCTTGACACCAAAGTGGGAAGACCACTGAACTGCACTGCCTACTTAAACGGAGTAACAAAATACAGGATCCTGATGTGGATGGATGAGGCTTCAAATTTAATGCTGACTGGGGAAAAAGATGTAATATATATCAATAAGGTCTATAAATGGCTATCTCCACCCCACAAACACATTTGTTATTTTTATTTGGAACATCATATTGTTCAATATGCAATAAAGAGATGTCTTTCAGGCTGGATGATTGATGCAGACAGTCGACCTAAGTTCAAGGAGCTGGCTGCTGAGTTCACTCGAATGGCTCGAGATCCCCAAAGATATCTGGTCATCCAGGTAGGTAAATTGATGGCATCTATAGTGTGTCCTCTGTTATTGTGTCACTTTTTATATAGAAAATTTTTAGTTTTCCTATTTCTTTGTAAAAGGAAAAAAAAACATGAACTTTGCTTGTATTGTGTTAAAATAAGTTCTCATTCAAAAAAGGTTTCTCTAAGTAACACAAGTAAAACAGTAATTAAACAAATCTTACATTATTACACTTGTCACTCTGATATTTTAAAATTAACTTGAGTGAAATACAACCTGTAGAGGCTATAAAAGTGTTAAAAATAATAGCTAATATGTTATCAGAATAACAAGCTGGACCTCACCCCAAACACTCCCCTTTCAATAATATATCTATAAATGTCTACTTCCACCCCATACACATTTGTTGTGGTTTCTTTGCCCCACCCACCCTCCCTCCCTCTCCTGTTTCTCTGGTTATCAGCCTTTCTCAAAGGTATCAGGCAGATCTGCCAAACTTGAGAGCTACTGCCAAGCCCCAAACCACAGCCTCTGACTTAACTTGTTGCTTTATCATCAATAAATGTTTTTTTCCCCTCCCTCATTTCCAACTGGTAACAGCAGATGGCTGCCCCTCCCTGAGCCTGGTTCTGCCGGAGGTTTCTTCCTGTTAAAAGGGAGTTTTTCCTTCTCACTGTTGCTCATAGGGGGTTGTCTGATTGTTGGGATTTTCTCAGTTTTCTAAGTCTGTATCTTACAATATAAAGTGCCTTGAGGCCACTGTTGTGATTTGGGATTATATAAATAAAACTGAATTGAACTGAATCAAACTTTTCTCAGGGTGATGATCGCATGAAGCTGCCGAGCCCCAGTGACAGCAAGTTCTTCCAGAGCCTCTTGGATGAGGAGGAACTGGATGACCTGATGGATGCTGAGGAGTACTTGGTGCCCCACTCCTTCAACATTCCCCCACTGGCATACACCCCCCGCACAAGGATGGACTCCAAGGTATTTTATTCCAAGCACCCTAAAACAATGTTCAATATGTGGAAGAAATACTGAAGATACATTTACATTGTGTTATTAAGGTGGATCATTATGCAATGTGACTGCACAATGTGTTTTGCAGTAGAAATAGATTGTTTAATCTTGGAGGAATTTTTAAAAATAGCTTAGATTTAACAGCATGTTTTCATCTTAGCATGTCAAATACTGCTATTCTGGCAGATGCCACTGGCATCTGTGCTGTGACGAGAGAGATTAAGTCCACATTTGGAGGCTAGAAGGGTGGTGGTGGAGTAAATCACAAGTTTGCCAGCCAACAGCCCATGGTTTGTCTCCTGTTTCAGACTTTGTTCTGCCTTGAATTCACTTAATAATTAGTTTTAGGTTTTGTAGTGGCCCTGGCAGAACTACAATGCTGCGATAGGCTTAAGAAAAGGCTATGGATTATGGTTTGGATTCAGACCCCTTCACAATATCAAGCCTGCATAAAATGTTCAACTAGTTTGTCTAGTTTCTTCTGTTGTATACCCAGCTGGCAGTGATGATAAGAGCAAATAGAGTTCTTAAATGACTTGCTCTTGTCTACGTAACGATCTAAATAGAGCTTTAAAAAGATGACAGATCTGGTTAGCCATCTGGTTGAACATGTGATTGCATTAGCACTCCTAATATAGTCATTGTCAAGATGGATGGGATATTGATTTAAACTGTTTTTGATGTACTCACTCAGCAATTAATTTGTTTTTGTTGCTCTGTTTTTATCAGAATATTAAGCTAGAGGTAACAGTGGTAATAGGAGGTGCCAGCTGCCATTAGTCACAATGGTTTTCTATATTCTAGAAATCTAACCCAACATTTTAGTGTCGTTTTCAGTTCACTGTACTGTTGTTAAGGTCCACAGACGTCTGCACAAAAACATTTAGCTGAAATATTTATAAATAATTTATGAACATTGTAAACAAGATTAAATGTACTAAATGATATTAAACTGTAAAGCCACAAAGCTCAAAAACTCTTGCAACAACCTAAGTAAGCCAGTTCATGTTTTCCAAGTTAATCCCTACAATAACACTGTAAGGAAGACTATTTTTCATTATTTTCATTATTTTTGTTATTACTTCTTTAATTAACTTAAGTTTTAATTTGTGTGTTTTTTACTTTTTGTCATTAAATTTTTTTCTTATCTTTTAATTTGACATGGTCTCTGGATTACCATCTCTTATTACCAGTTCTTTTTGAGCATAGTAGCAGTGTGGCTGGTTGAAAAATGAAAAATGGGACAATATAGCAGAAGTACTTATTCAAATCATTTAGATGCCTTCTAAAGTGATATGGGAATGGTTCTCTCAGTGTAATGCAGGACTATTCTGTTCAAGCACAAAAGATTGAGATCTTAAAACTGCACTCACACAGCTTTCTTACGTTTGCTCTCATCTGTCTCTTGGTGTCCCATTCTCTTTCTGTTTTCCTTCGTCTTTCTCCATTGTGAAACTGTTGTAATTGCCTCCTTCTGAATTGGAGTTTACAGCTAGATCTTCTCAGTTCTTGGACTGTTCAAATGTTCATGGTCTTTCTTTGGACTTAAATCTATCACAAAACCAGTCACACAGCCAGAATTCAACCATTTTGTATTTCAACATCCCCCCGTGTTTATGTCAGAATAAAAATGCCCACTGAATGGCAATGAAAGATATGTCTCAAACTTGGTTTGGTGCATTTCAGAGGGTGACTGTGTGTGTATAAAAATCCCTCCCCTGTTCCCTTTTATTGCCTCTACTTCTCTTCCAATACTAGACCTTTCTTTGTAGTTTGAATGCAAATAACTTCATAATAATTTAATTTCAAATAGGTTGATTATTGTAATGAGCTTGATTGTTAAAACACTTACATATACAGCCATATTTCTCTCTATTATTGTGAACCACAACTGGAAGAAATTTGTTCCGCACTCACTTAAACAGACATTACCACCATACTCAGAAATGTCATTATGAAAATACATGCTAAGATTAAAAACTATTTGCTTTAAAGGGATGAAAATGTTTAGCCTTGTGCTTTGATAAAAAGGTGAACAGGGCACTTTACTTGACTCTTCAAGTAATAGTTAATATTTTACTTCACACTGGATTAAGTCTCTGTTCATCTTCAGGGTACGAGGTAATATAGCTGTGCATATCTTTGAATATGATTTAAAGAAACTGCAGTTTTATATTTGTGTTAAGGTAAGAGACTGATATTTTTTTTCTTCTTTTTTTTGACGAGTGACAGGTATAAATGAGGATTGAAAGAGTGAAATTTACTAGATATACCTGCAGTTACACTGTAATGAGAAAACAGCATGAGCTCTCAGGCCTCAACTAATTGCTTCTGGCTTATAATGTAGAGCACTGGATGACAAACTGGGGAAGACTCCACATGTAATATATCAGGAAAAAAGAATACTGCCGTTGCATACAGAAAAAATGAGCATGTCCCTCAATTGTGCCCTTTGAAGTTCCTGATAGTTCAAACAACGGTTTGGACAAAATATTTTAGTAGTAACAGTTTTGTTTAAAGCTCCTATTTGCTAATAATTGCATTGCTCCAACCTCTAAGTTAACAAAAAAAGAAAGAAAAGATTTACATGACTGTGGGACAAGAGCCAAATGTCATCAGTAACTGGGTAGTCAGTAAAAACTTTACTGTAATAACTTAGTAAGCTTGTAAGTAAGTACGCTCATTTCCTGCTTTAGATTTGTATTTGTAGACATTACTAAATTAGTTTCCATAGTTCCAAATATTTTTTTCCTGCAATGCATTTTGATAAAACTCCTCACGCTCTGTCTGAAAAAAGCCATCTAGCTTCTCCTGCTTTAAGGACATCAATCTTTTTAGACAGATTTCTTTGGGTATGGCAAACAAAAGGTTTAAACAGCAGGTGAGCAGGGCTGCTGCTCTCACTGGGTGAGATGTGTGCCTGAGATGAGTGTAATATGGATATCTCTATTGGTATGTACCTGTCTCTGTATGACACCATATAGAGCCAAAAGAGAAAAGAAATTGAAGGGAACTGAGCATTTAGAGTATGAAGCCTGAACTTTTATCTTTGATACGAACCCAGTTCTGAAAAAGTTGGGACACTTTATAAAATGTAAATTTAAAAAAGTTGCAATAATTTGCAAATCTCATAAACCATATTTCATTCACAGAAGGATACAGAAACATCAAATGTTTAAATTGAGACTTTTCGCTATTTTCTGAAAAGTATTAACAACATCTCAAAAACGTTTAGATGGGGGGAATAAAAGCTGGAAAAGTAAGCAACATTAAAAAGAAACAGTTGGAGGACCATTTTGCAACTAATTAGATTAACTGACAACAGGTCAATAACATGATTCGGTATAAATAGAGCACCTCAGGGACGCAGAGTTTCTCAGAAGTAAAGGTGGGCAGAGGTTTATCAATCTGGAGGGGGGCGGGGCGGGTTCTACAGATTGTGGAACGATTTCATAATAATGTTCCTAAAAAAGACAGTGAATTATTCTTCATCTACAGCACATAAAGAGAACACAAATCAATATTTGAAATTCTTTTGGAAAACACAGAAGCCACATCCTTTGGACAAAAGAGAACAGGGATCATGCCCTCAGTTCATAAGCCTGCATCTGTGATGGTATGGGAGTGCATTAGTGCCTATAGAATTGGCAGCTTGAATATTTGGAAAGGCATCATCAGTGCTGACAGGCATATGAGCAACATATTCTCTAAGGACTTGGATATTTCAGCAAGACCATACTAAATCGCATACTGGATCTATTACAACAGCATAGCTTTGTAGTAGAAGAGAACTGGCCTGCATGCAGTCCAGAGCTTTCACCAGCTGAAAACATTTGACATGTCATGAACCAAAAAATAAGAACACTAAGAAGACCCAGGACTGTTGAACAGCTGTAATTCTGTATAGGAAAAAAAAGAATGGGACAGCGTGCCTCTCCCAAAAGTTCAGCAACTGGTATATCCTGTTCCCAGATATTTACAGAGAGGATCCTGCACAGTGCTAAACATCGCCCTGTACTTACTTTTCTTAAAATGATACACTTTCCCAGTTTAAATAATTGATGTATCTTTGCTTCTGAATAAAATATATGTTTATGAGATATGCAAATCATTGCATTCTCTTTTTATTTACATTTTACACAGCATCCCAAAATTTTCAAAACTTGGATTATACATATGCTGACCTCATTCTCTGGTAATTTAGCCATGTTTCACATAAAAATCCTCTGTTATAACATTTTGTTTAACATTTTAGCATTAAATAAGGAAAATAGTAGTAGGTCCACTTTAAGGGAAATAAATTACATATACTGTTGCCGTATGATCGCAGACCTCTCAGACATAACCGAAGGAAAAGTCAGTAAATCAATAAGTTAATAAATCATTTAAAAAAATAAAACTGTTGCTGAAAATATGGGGGAGAAAAGATACACAGAGTAAAGCGCTTGCTGAGGTTCACAAAAGCCCTTTTTTGTTATTAGTGTAGACACAAATGCACACAGCATGACATTTCTGATATGGCTACTTAAAGACTTTGCTGCACGGAGCCTTTTAATTAAAATCCTTTTAATTGTACTTGGCAGTCATGCTGCCATATCATTGTTTGGCACTGCTGTTTGTCTCCCCTGCCTGTCACATTTTAATATTGCCGATGGACAATAGTACAAAGTACTTCAATTGTCACTTTTACAGTAGTCAGTATTTTATTTGGGAGTCTTTGTCTTACTTTTTTTTGTAATTTTTATATTATTTTTTGTGCTTTTGTACTTATACCACACCAGAAAATCAAACTAGTTATAGACAAAAGATTGGAATAGAAGCAGTTTTCTCTTGAAGGTAATGAACTTAAAGGTCATTAACTTCAACATTAGATTTTAGATTTTAAAACGATTTGCCATAAATCCCTCATCATATATTTGTCTTAGTAAATTGATTTTCTTTTCATTCAGTTTCACATTGCTGTACTTCTATCCTAACTGAACCGTTTCTCTCCTTTACTTCTACTCAGAACCAATTTGGCTGTCAGGAGCCCAGTTTCAGCATGGAGGATATGCTGGCCGCCGTGCCGAGGGTGATCTCTGGTCCCCCTGTGTCTGGAAGCTGCCTCACTCCACAGGAACTTGCCTCAGGAGGAAAAATTGGTGGTGGATTTGGCCGTGGTAGCCAGGATGACCCCCGCTGCAATGGCACTCTGAGAAAACAGGCATCCCCAAGGTCAAGCACCCTTGAAGCTGGCTCAACTCTCACCACAGTGCAAGGTAAAGTAGAATGACATTCAAAAGAAGCGGTCATGGGATTAAATTCTATTGAGGCACTCTGAAAAATACTTTGGGTTGCTCATACCAGGAAACTATGAACAAACATCAAGCATAGAGTCATACATAGTTGAGGTATTTACTTAATGTTCTGTTTTTTTGTAAACATTGCCAAACTCTAAATGAATATACTGAAACTTAATGACATTTCCTTAAAAAAATTCTTTGGTACAGTTCGTTCATTTTAAAATCTGGTTTGATTATAATATGTAAAGAGAGCACTGGTGAAATAAAATCAGGCCTCATTTTATTTGTAGTCACTGAGCCTGAATGTACCACAAGGTGACACCATAGCCAGTGACACAGTGACAAAAATGTCATGTCACAGTATACAACATTGGCGAGATCAGAACAGAGGAAATGTTTCTGCTGTAAATTATTTGTTGATATTGTGGCACAACTTATTATTTTCTATGTTTGCCCTTTATGCTTCCTGCCAATATTTGTTTGGGTAGGTAAAGTGAGTTTAACAATGCAAGCGTGTCTATACTGTGATTTCATTGGAAAATGGTGATACACAGTAAGAAGTGAAAGAGGTGAATGTAAGGTATTGGTAATGGCTGTGTTCAAGCACTCATCGTAATACATGTACTGTATGGTCAGCCCATGAAAAATAAAGATGACATCCCTAAATCACCCAAATGCCCAAATATAAGTTACTTGTCCACAGTTATATCTCTGCCTAGGAGTTCATTAGAAAATATACATGGATCTTGACATAAGGTTTTCTTAGTATTATACTTTAAAAATCTCTCTTGCTTCCTTTCCTCTCCCAAGGCGGAGGTGAGGACAGTAATGGACAGCGTTACAGCGCCGATCCCACCGGTCTTTTAGCAGAGAGAGGAGCAAAAGGCGATGCCATGAGAGACAAGAGCAATTCAGGTTACTCTGACAGTTTTGAATGTGTTCATTAAATTTATAAATGTTTGGATAAAATAAGCTAAATGACATCGTTTGTTTTGTGATACGGTACTTATCTAAAATAATATATTAAACGTGTTCCCAGTTCTTTCAAGGGTTTAAAAGCATCTGATATGCACACTATAACTCACAACATTCAATAACAGAACTGTAGAGACCTTAGCTAACCTTAATATCCCCTTTTTGTTTCCAGATTATCTCATCCCTGTAGAGGAAAACCCCTTTGTCACACGGCGTAGGAATGGTGATGCCCACACAGTGATTGATGGAGCTAGCTGCCACACTCTGCATTTGGCTGGAGCCACTGCTGCCCCCAAAAGTCAATCCACTCATGGTGATGATGAGTATGTCAACGAGCCACTGTACCTGAATACCCTCCTCAACGCTGGGGCCAAGAATGGATTGGCTGGCACAGTCTCCATCTCTGGCTCTGGATCCTCTGTTGCACAATCAGTACTGCAGACAGTCAACCCATCAACATCAAGCCACACCATCTCCTCCACTGGATATGTGATACCCCCTGGCCACCTCCCCCACCCATCGTATCCATCACACACCTTGCATCCGGGGCATTCAGGACACGCTCTGCACTCAGGCATTACCAGCAGCACCATCATGTTTGATAAGAAAGGCAAGAAAGCCACTTTTGACAATCCTGAATACTGGCAGCACAGTCTCCCTCCCAAGTCCTCACTGCACAACCCCGAGTACCTGCAGGACTGCAGCACACGCTTCTTCTATCGCCAGAATGGACGCATTCGCCCTGCTGTGGCTGAAAACCAGGAATATTTGTCAGAGGCTGCTATGAAAACAGGCAATGTATTGCCACCCCCTCCATACAGACAGAGGAACACTGTGGTGTAGTGACCCACCTGTAGCACATTAGTGATGAATAGAGGGGTGTGGGTGGGGATGAATGGACAGTAAACAGTCCTCACTTTTCCATGCTGTTCTTCTCAAACTGGGTTCTTCTTTCACCTTTCCTTAACACTTATCTTTGTCATGTCTGCTAATCTTGTATTCTCACTCACTAGTTTTGCATTTATATGACAAAACTATAATAACATTCACTAATGGCCTCGTTTGTTACTTTATCCTTGGCCCCTAAAGCAAATACAGACATCTCTTTGTGGTTTATTCTGTCCTGGAAAAAAAAGTCCTGTTTTTTAGAATCAAAATTGCACAGAAATAATATTAACACAATCAAAGATGAAAAGAGGAGGAAAAAATAAACTGTGGTTAGCCCCATTATTTCCATGACCTTACATGTCTTTTTTTTATACACCCTTAAATCAATGTTCACTGTCCTTTTGTCACATTTTCCATCCAGCTAGATGCACACATTGTACTATTCACAAACTGCTATTGCTTGGGTGCAGTCAATCAAATGTCCATGCACATAGAGTTGTGTCATGACTTACCAGCAAACTTGCAGTCATGCTGAAAAGCCCAGATGTGGCCTGCATGCCTGCCCTCATCCTGCTTTGACTTTTATGTTTTGCTGCACCAGTAACGGAATTCAAACATTTATCACACACACATGCTTCAAATCACACCTGAAACACGTTAACATGCCTGTAGGCTTGACACGCCTACAATAACCACACATTGTATCATATATATATATATATATATATATAGACTTTGCCGCATATATATATATATATATATATATATATATATATATATATATATATATATATATATATATATATATATATATATATATATATATATACCGACAGATAAGTCTGCCGCCACTTGAAATATGTTCTGAAGGAGAAGCAACATTGACCTTGTACTTGAAAAAGACGATGTCAATAATGGCAGCCAGAGCTACAGCACAAAAGAGGGCCAACAGTACATATCGCCACAGCTGTGATATCACCTGGTACCTGATTGAGCAGCATTTGACACATTGTTGCCATGGCAAGTTTGGATTAAAAGGTTGACTGCTCATAAGATGACCCTTTAAATTCCACTGTAATTTTCCATGCTGTTCCTCATCTTTACCAATCTAGTCCGAGTAGCGAACAAACCGCACAGTTCAATGTTACCTTCATAAGCTCATGTGACTGACTAAAGCATTGGTAACTGCAGTAGAAGAGATTTTATTTCAGTGGAACCGGTGCTTAAGAATGGACAAATCTTTTAAGAGGTAAAACAACATGTTTCTGGAGAAACACAAACTGAGGGGGTATTTTAAAATCTTTATCAGAGTATAGCGGGGGGTATTTTTTGTTTGTTTTTTGTTTGTCTGTCTTTGTTTGTTAATCCATCAGGGACCTGTTAATTTTCTCACCTTATCTTACAGTGTACTGTATTTGATCAATAAAGGGATAGGGTAAACAGCACAGTAATGCAGCCACGAAAGAGCGTTGTGGAGATGTCAGAAAAAGGCTGTAAATAAGCCAATTACATGTCATTGCCAGACAGACACACGCAATGAAAAAGGAAAAGAACACCTATAAGAGATTTTTTTTTTCACCACACTGTGTTAATACTGTTGTATGTCATGAAAAAGAGAAAACTAAGACAGTCACTATCTGCCCTTACTCTTAGGTATAAGGTAGCTGAAGCAAGGGTCAGCTACATTATTACCCTGTAACAAGTAAAAAAAAAAAAAAGGGACATTTTTTGTCTTGGTGTTTGACATTGTGAGTTATCACTAAATCTACTGATGGCTAGCTTGCTGTACTCATACAGTACTGCCAGATGCCACATTAAATTATGATGGAGAGTGCTAGCATCTGTTGTCAAATGACTTTGAAGCCTAATTTAGGTAGGGGCTGATAATTTAATAGCACTTAACACCCTGGCACAGCCAAATTGCATTGGTGTTATTCTCACTATAAGCAACAATTTGTGCATTTTTCTCCATCAGACTCCAACTTTCATTCACAGCAAGACAACAGCTGAGTTTTTTGGGTTGTTTTTTGTTTTGTTTTGTTTTGTTTTGGGGGCTTTTGCATTTGACTAACAAAAAAGCATTCTGTAAAGAATATAATTTTGGGCTGACAGTGACATCAACACCAGGGGAAAGAAGCTATAAACATAAACACGGTAGCAATATTTAATTTGAAGGATTCTTCATTGTTTTTGACTGTTTATTTATTACATTCAAGAGATTAAAGGGATATTAGTGTTTAGATTTTGTACTTCTAATGCTCTGAGTTTAAAGTGATTAAGAAGAGGATGTGTAAAAAACCAACATCAAATATCTTCAATTTTAGTTTTGAGTAAGGGTCACAAATGTCAGCTACATCACCAATAATGCAACTCTAGCATGCTTCATAAAACACTTCTTATATTCCTTCTTCCTAAATGTTTATTTCCTGCCAGACATTTTTGTTTAAGATTACCTTGGCATCAGTGATGAGATCACCAGGGATATTTTTCTCAGCTTTTTTTTCAGATGCCAAGTGGTAAACAGTAAGTAGCTTGAGCATTATAAATAAAATTGGTGACCTACCCTTTAAACTCAGAAAGATATGATTAGCTTGACTTAATTTCAATAACATTTACAATATCACACCATATATATTTGTGATATGATAGAGGGCTGAAGCTGTCTAACCCCTGTGCATGTATCAGTGCTGAAAAAATACACAAGCACAGTTACACAACGTTGTGCCTCTATATTACAGATTCAGATGAGCAGTGCTGATGATTTTCTGTTCAAAACACAGATGTTGCCCTGGCACAGCATTTCTCCACCTCTCAGGTTTTATGGAAATAATAATCATCCAGTTGAGTTCCAGCTGAGGCACAAATTTTTAAATCAAAAAGGGACATCAAGCTTATTGAAATGTAATCATAATGGAAGACAGATTAGTCTCACAATACTACAATAAGAACACTTATAATAAATGCATCTCAAAAGAAATGTGAATTTTATAGTGAATTTTATCGTGTTAAGTATCACTTTGGCCTTTGTTCTGTTAGAAATTTGATCTTCTGTCTTACACTTCCTGAAATCACAAGTATTCTGATTTACTATAATTTGAATATACTCTTATGTATACATTATTTGTCCTAATTTATGGAGCAAAATTGTCCCCTCTATAGTTTTTTAACAGATTAATGTCAGTTATGTAAGTCAGTTTTTACCATTACCCATAAAATAGCAGTAGTGCTTGTGGACTACTATATGGATGTGTCTAAGTGCAGCGGCAGCAGTTGAGAGTCACTGTAAGACTTTGAAATGGCTCTCTGTGGGAAAATACAGCCAATCTTGTGGACGAGAAAACCTACTGGTGCTCTCAGCCAGCAACCATCACAAGGGGCTTTTAGCTTTTTGAATGCTAATTCATCCACTTTCCCTTGTTGTTCTGTGGGGAAATCATGTTACCCAACATCTCACCCAGTGCACCAGCTGAGAAACCCTGAACGACAGGCAATAGGTTGTAATCCTGCAGCGAGGTTAAAACTTAGGTATTAGCATTCAAGAAATGTTACCCAGTCAATGCATCAATGTTATAAAAGCTACAAGGGTGGAAGATGCAAGAGCACTGAAACTGGCAGAGAGGACCAGAGTTAATTGCCATTCTTTTTTTCTTTTTTTCCTCCTCTGTGGTAACTATAGAATTCTTTGTAGCAAACACTGTTGTGTGGCTGAAGCAGTGAAAAATGAAAAGCAGTTATTATTGAGTGAACATAACCAGAGGAGTCCAGAGAGAAAAAGTGATCATGAAAAATGTTAACATGAATCACAGCACAATGTGAACGGTACAGTAGTCTGTAATGTTCTCTGTGAAAGCTTCATAAGCATAAAGTAGTAAAGGAGCACAATAACTCCCTCTCAGTGCTGACTACTAATTCAGTAAATGAGCCTTTTTGGTAAAATTTGTATTTATATTTTATATTTTTGAAGAGTATTAAAAATGTAATTGTGTTTTAAGTTGAGTATAAATTTTGTTTTACTATAACTTTTATTCTTCAGGGTCTTATTGTGATTTGTTTTTCTTTTTAATAAGTAGCTTCATCGTCTTATGCCTGTCATGTTGTCTAATACAGTCACAGTATGGAAAACAGTGGTTGCAGACTGCAGTTTATTGTAGTCATGTGTAATAGATTTGTAGATGTATGGCTGCTTTGAAGACGGGGACCAGGTCTGAGACCACTTGAGTCTTCAAAGCATCTCTGGTGCATCAAGAAAGAGATAAAACAGCAATAAGACAGAGATAGTTTGGGAGTAATCTTGGTCAACCTGGCAACTAGATACAATCTGTGATAATATGGCAACTGTCAAAATCACAAGTCTGTTCACGTATACATCAGAACACTTAACTGTCAGAGTTCAGCCAGAGCCTCGCAGATCTGAAACAGAAATTCAGAAATTCGTCTACAAATGGCGATGCAGGATGGTGATGTAAAATGGCATAGGCTCACAACAAAAGTGGTTTTTTAGGAATATAACCAGATACAACCATTGGGCAACCAGTTGTTTTGAGTCCTCTATAACAATGAGACGTAATGAAGATGAGTTGCGCCCATCCATGCAGACTGACTCAGATTGATTGCAATATAGTAACAATCTTTCTGCGTTTTTAAATTACCAGTTATTTCCAAACCTTCACTAATAGAGGTGATTACAGTCAGTCTAAGGGGCAGTGTGAGTGTTTGGACACATATTGTCTCCCACCAGGTGACCTATGCAATCGCCTTGCAGTTGAAAGTGATCACCGCAACTATTTTCAATCAGTCGCCGACTACAAAAAAATTCATGCAAGTTACCAAGGAGTTGTTTTCAGACAACCTACTACTGAACTACAATTGGCTTTCTGACACCATTTTCACAGTATCTGACTTTTTAAGATTATTTTGTTTCATCTCAGCCCATGATCAACAGCTGGCAGGTTTGACCAGGTTTAACCAGCCAAAGCTATATATCCAAAAAAGTCTTTGCTACTAACCCCATGTGATTAAAATGTGTGTTGTCAACATAAATAAAAGATAGAGTTTATCATCTATCTTACATTATTTACACACTCTTATAGTTTTTTCACTGGTGTTAATATTTAGGGTAACATTATGTAATTAATGTCAAAACATCATGCGTTAGAAACTGAGTGGTGCACATGTAACTGAGAGTGGGGTATTGAAGGCCCCAAATAATGGACCAGCTAGTTATATTAAGATCCATCCAGCCTAGTAATGGGGACTATGGAAGGACTAACTCTTAACTTAAAATGGGACAGCATGGCAGCATATTTCTAGTATTTGCTTTATTTCTTTTTTTTTTTCCCCTTTTGATTATTCATATCATTAGAATATTTTTTACAGTATAAGGAAATTCAGTACACCAATGGTCTGAGTGGTCTGGTTGCATTACATTTTAGATATCACAGTTTTTGTTCAGTACATAACACAAAAAAAATTAAAGGTAAACAAAATGCAGCTGACAAACATATTCTATCATTATAACAGACATTGCTATTTTACACTGATTCATATTTGTAAATTCTACAATGCCATGATAGCTTGGGTAGGTGGTTAAGTAAGCACAGTTTACAATGTACTGAACTGATGGTAAAACTGTACAATGGAACTAATAATTTTCTTTTGAAAATACATTCAGATAAAGGATTGCTCAACAGTTTTACCACAGGAAAAAGTAATAAAAAAAATTGATAATATTTTTATAGGCAGGAATAGGGTGGCCAGGTGCAGCTGTAAATAGAACAATGATGCTTTTTTTTTTCAAGAGTTTTGTTTTTTTATTTCTCCTTGCATCATTGCATTAGTAGTGATCTACTGTATTTTATCGTTTCTTTGGGGAATATCTTTTCTGTATGTATATACATATATATACAGTACATATATATATATATATATTCTGTAAATGTAATTTGAGCGTGAACTCTGACTTTAAAAAACGCTTGCAGGGTCTTCTTGTCACCCCCTCCCCCAAGCAATCATTCTCCTGTGATGTGTGACTGTGTTTTCCACACAACTTGGTGGATTTTGTGTTTCAACCTTGGCTCTTGCTCACTTTGTAGGAGTGGTTTTTTTCTCCTTTTTTAAATAATGGGTGTATTATTACCAACACTACATTTACACACATCTCTCAGTATTATTCACCTCTTGAGTCTTATTTTTTCAAGTTTTTGTACACTTTTAAGATGCTGTTGCAATACTAATGAATATTCAGTATGACATCACCCTTTTTCAACCTTTTCCTAACTAATGTTATTAATCCACCAGTGTCACTTTTGGAATTTTGAGGACCTATACAATATTTTATTGAGTATTTTAATTTCCATTTGCACTAAGCTCAGTGATTCTTTTACATCCATTTATTTGGGACAATACTGGTTGAATGGTGTAGCAAAATCATGTGTACCCCTAAGAGTGTTCTCACAGTTTGGATGCTGAGATGCTGGCAATGCACTGCTTGTGCAGGTTAGTAGTTACCTTCTGTTTTTAAAAGAAGCTAATATTTTCAATTCACTGGATTTTTAAAGGACTTTTGTGAAGTTAGGCACACAGAGTAGTGCACATAGTGTCCATTGGCATTGGAGCCTTGATGCACTGGCCATGACAGTACTGAAACAAGCCTTATTCCCAACTCATATGTGAAAGCACCTTCTAAATTTTCCATAGGTAACTTTAAAGCATTATTTTGAAATGTTGAGGATTCGTGTTATAAAGGGGCTTGTCAAAATTTGATCATTTCCTGAATTTAACAAAGTAGCTTTGGTGTTAAAACCTAATCAAACAGTAAAAGAAAAAAAAGTGTTGAGTATAAAGTGTAACAGGCAAAGCTTCCAAAGATTCACTGCATTGCCATCTTTCCTGGCCTTTTTGGGGTTTTTTTTGTCAAACTGGACTGTTCACTCTGTTTCCAATATTTACATGATCAGTACATTGAGGCACTAATACCAAAGATTAACTTGTGCATACTTCTGTAATGTCAGAGGTTTCTGACAAAGCAGCAGCATTTGAGATGCAGTGGAGTGTATTTAATTGTTACAATTACATTTGCCTGAAAATAATGTCTTACAAGACATAAAAAATAAATATTTACTACAGGTATTTTTGTATTATTTTTACCATGGTGGATTGGTCATAACACCTAATATTTAATGTGAATAATGCCACCAAAATCATCATTGTGGCATTGTAGCAAATGTGTCAGTAGCAATCAAGCAGTGCAGTTCATTCTGACATAATGTTTATTAACTGAAGCTCAATGGTCCATTAAACTTAGGATCTAAATCTTTGACAGAGAACTGAATGAATGCACAATTTCAAAATTAGATGTATAACTGTCTTTTGCATTATTTTACTTGTTGAAAAACACAACTTGCATTATTTATGCAGGAATGAACCAGACAGCTATTTTTGTTTTCTGCTGTTTTCTGATGACACTGTATAGTTTACTAATGATAACTACTGAGAGCTTGTTCCTAAATTACTTAAATGTCTGTCATAGTTTTTGTATATTTACACTACATTTACAGAAGAATATGGGTCAATGACACACTTATGTTGAGAAAATATATTGGCATTTGCATTTGATGATTTTGGTGGCAATCCTACCATTTTGCAATGTTCAGCACTTACATGTATATCTGGGAATGTGGTCAATTTGAAAAGTTCCTCAAATGCCCTTGAATCTGTTCACTTAATTACACTGAAGTTTGGAAGAAAGTAGGTTCCATCATTATTGATCATCATGTTGATTCACTAGAATGATTGAGAACTTAGTTTTATAGGCCTGCTTTGTCACATTTTACCAGTTTTAAATATTTCTTTTTACTGGTTAATTGACACCCTTCCCAAGCTAATAAATTTAAATACATATTCCCTCTGTTTTGTTACATGGATCTGTCAAAAATATATTTTTAATTCAATATGAATAAAGATCAGTCAATATTTAAAGATAATTTGTGGTTATTTTCTAGACTTTAACGCTGCTTTACAGAAAGCCCCAGCTGGCATACACTGGAAAAACTTAAATGGAAATTAAATCTATCAAAATCTTTAGCTTATATTTAACAACACACTTTGTTAAATATAAGCCAAATGGCTTAAATATAATGTTTTGGTGACATTACCAAAACAATGGAAATTCAGTGGTTTTCTTTTCATTTGGGATCCTTATGTCGCTGATAGCTCTTATTCCAAGTGCTCTTCCAATTATAAACAAATGTTTAAAATTATGTAAAATTATTATCATTACAGGTAAAATTTTGTTTTGTTTTGTTTTTTTAACAAGAATAGAAGAAAAAAATAATTCAGTGTGTTAATTATCCATATTTTCTGTTGGCTTTCTGTGGTTACCTATTTTCATCTCATTGTAGCAGGGATTGAGTGATTCTTCAAATTCAACCCTAATAGTTTTGAGTGCCCTTGCACATCCTGATTTCAAATGTCAGACCATTCTATAGTAGTTCAGCCAGACACATGGGAGTGTTGTGTAGCCTCTAGACACAGCACGACATCTTCATTTTGTCCAGATGAGGCTGCAGACATCTCTCACCATTCAGCATATTATGCCTTTAAGCTAGAAAGACCAGACAGAGCACCACTACCATCACCACAACCTCTATATTTCAGATGGGTTTTTTTTTTCACAAAAAGCCACTCACACACACACAAACTTGTACTCTTGCCAGAAAAATCACACAGGAGCACCAATAGTAAAGTGTTATTACTTTTGACACTTGCTCATGCATGATAGATGCATCTCTTTCCCAGCTGATGACATTTTATGACATTATCATAGGAAATCCAATAACAAGATCAGCATCTCAGAGCCCTTGTCGCATGCAAAGTCAAATCACTTGCGTTAAGATGGTAATAGAGTGTGATCGAAACAATCTGTCACTGCCTATCCACTCACTCTCACACATCAGCTGCCCTGACAAACTATATAGATTTTTAGCTGATGTGAGTGATGATCGGCACAGCTGAATGTAAACGATCTTAAGGTAAATCGATTGACAGGCACTTCTCAACAAATAAAAGTGAAGGCTCTATTTGATGATGCATCATTCTTTACCACTGTGTTTTATTGTCTACACGTTTGCTTGTGCAGCTGTTTTAATTACTTGTGCTGCTGTCTTTGAAATGTGAACATTTTCAAAGACAGAGGTTAAAGAAGTGGCTGTGTACCAGAGCTGCAGTTTTCCTTGGTTCAGCACAAAGCCATTTTTCCACAGCATGCCATAGGGTGTAGCATACACAGGTCTATACTGCTAAAGATTTGGCTGGCTTTGTGAACGGAACCAGTTGTCACAGTAAATTACATAGAACTCAACACAGATGAAACATGCAGATGTTTCACTGGAGTAAATAATCATTTTTATTGTGGGATATATATTTATTTATTTTACCTAATGCAACTGTGTAATAATTTTTCATATTAGAATGACAGGAGCAAAGCTCAAAAACTTGTTCTATGTTGTTTCCACTGTTTTGGCATTGTTATCTCTTTTTCTCAGAGAGCCACTGGTGAGGGCTACTGCCTCTAAATCCCAGCATGTTGGCAGCCTCTGATTGAATGGACTGTATCAAGCCCACTAAGTAGTGTTGCGATCCCCTTTTCATTATGGAACAGCATATTGGATTTTCTTCACAGGCCGTCTGTCTCTGCAGGCTTCGGTGTCTCCAAGAATTCTCACACACACACACACACACACACACACACACACACACACACACACACACACACACACACACACACACACACACACACACAAATATTTTTAAAAAGGCAGCATGTAGGACCACCCAGTAGTAAATTCTAAGAAATCTTATTGAATCAGGTATTAAACACTTCACATGACCTCTAAAATAACTGGTATGCCCACAGACCAGACAAGAAACATGGGTTCATATTCATATCACATCTATACCTCACCTTAGAAAACATGATTTTTAGCTACATGGGTGGCCTACAACTGCTTTTGAATTTTATGAATTTCTACAATAGCAGAACTGTAATACTTTACTTTTAAAAACTCTGTCTGCAAAGGTTATAATACCATAACATTGATAAAGGATATAAAACTATTGTGGTGTCACATTTTGGAGAAAAGTTGCTGACAAATTTTAATATAGCCCACTGTTTATCTATTAGCCATTGTTTTTGCATTGAAACATTTTGCAATAACAGTTTCAATCAATGAATACAGGTAAAACACCAGCGGATAGTTGTTACACAAATGCATTATTTTCACAAGCTGTAAATTATTTTTGCTACCAGTAAGACAAGACATATAATACATAGTTCTGTAGCATAAATGTGTCTCAGCCTGATAAAAAGACATTTTAGCAAAAATAAAGATGAAACGTCAATATAACGGTGCTGGATCAGGATTTTTTTTTTCATGACTCCATAACCATTTGAACAGATTTTGAATGAACATCATGAGGAGTTCTAATTGCACTAGTGTCTTGAAATATGTCCCCAATGAACTGGCAATAGCAGTGCTGCATAAAGTAAGTTACTTTTGTAAGCTGGAGCAGTTTTTAAACTTTAGTTTCATATCAAGCATCATATTACAATATATTTTTCAGTGAAATAACCCCTGTGGCAAAGTATACAACTTGCAAATTGTTGCATTATATCAGGACAATGAGTGGTTAAATAGTTTCATAACTCTGAGTACCCAAAATCATTTTAATGATTTATTGACAACATTAGAATTTGACCAGTAGATATGCAAGGTTTGTATAGGCTACTCAGTTTTTGTTCCATTCAAATAATGTTGCTTCAAGCTTGGGAGAACCTAAAACAGTGCAACATTTCAGCAAGTAGTGGTTAGAAAATGCAAACATTAAGATTAATAAGGCAATCTCACTGGTCATTTGCATACTGCTTGTGAAATACAGCTCATCTGATTAGTGTTGAACATGAGCTGCTCAGCATTTAGTGTTTATCACTTGCTTTGTTAGACAAAGCAATATTCGCACAAAGACGTTCCCGTTGAAACTGCATTGGCACTTTAAATGAGAAAGTGGTCATTACAACTCATTTATTTTATCTGTCACTTCCAATAATGACAGATACATTTTGAGAACTGAATATATCTTCAGAGGAAAGGGTATGCATCTGTG
This sequence comes from Tylochromis polylepis, assembly GCA_015107715.1. Lineage (NCBI taxonomy): Eukaryota > Metazoa > Chordata > Actinopteri > Cichliformes > Cichlidae > Tylochromis > Tylochromis polylepis. The sequence continues at coordinate 52,275 of VVHJ01018722.1, forward strand.
TGGGGTGGCATTGCCAGTTTTTAACTTATATTCAGGCCAGTTTCAAGTGCTACCTTCATGTCAGTGTTTTAATAATAACATATATATTGTGGCGTGTTGGGAGCGGCTAGTTTTCTCCCATCATGCCTCGGAACATGTGTTGCCGTTTAAGACAAGGAAACTATGTATTTGCATCTGTTATGGTTTCGTAACTCTTCTGACTGTTCCTGTTAATGTTCCGGTGTAAATTCACTGACAGTTGTTGTTTTGATAGAAAGAGGTGTTACACCGTGAGTGAGTTCATGTGCGGGGTTATTGACCCTCTGAAGCACCATGTAGTATAGCGCACTGTTCAATAAATAGCTCTCTCTTCCTGCTTGGGGTAGAATAGCAGGCTCAACCTCTGTGTGGGTCCTTTGTTGTAAGATTCTTTAGCTTGCCACATTGGCGTTAGAAGTGGGTTTCCAAGAAGATGGCCACTATTCTCAAAGAAGACGATGAGCTGAGGAAAATAGAGGAGCTCATCGCCTGCTTAGAAGTGGTGAATGGAGCACGACCGAAGAAGAGGGAAGACCCTCAGGCAGTAGCAAGTCATCCAGGGGGAGATCCTTTGGGCCTATCAGATAGAGCCTCACACCTCCGCCCACTGGCGGGAAGCTGTCGGAGCCGACAAGGGATGCTTCAGGCTCCAGGACCACGAGCAGCCAGTTTGTCCCCTGACGGTGACACCCAGGAGAGGCACGCCCTCATTGCTGGCAACCAGGTGGGATAGCATCATCTGTGTTCCAGACCAAGTGCAGCCGGCACTGCCACCAGCAGCTCCTGTCTGAGGGGGCACAAAGCTGCCATGCTATAATGAGGAAGAACCTCCAGAGACCTACCTTATCCAGGTGCAGCTGGCTGCCCAACTCAGAAGAGTTGGTCGGCAGAAGAGACAGCTATCCAAGTAGCCCTTGCCTTGGAAGGCAGGGCCCTGCAGGTCTTCACAGACCTTCAGCCGGAAGAGCATCTATGTTGGCCTGCCGTTGCAAGAGCAATGCAGTGCCGGTTTGGCTGCTGTACTCATGCAGATGATGCCCGAGATAAACTGGCCAGCCGCCCACGGAGAGAAGGGCAGCTACGTCCTGGTCAATTCAATTCAATTTATTTATATAGCGCCAAATCACAACAATAGTCACCTCAAGGCACTTAATATTTGTACAGTAGATCGTACAATAATAGATACAGAGAAAACCCAACAATCATATGACCCCCTATGAGCAAGCACTTTGGCGACAGTGGGAAGGAAAAACTCCCTTTTAACAGGAAGAAACCTTCGGCAGAACCAGGCTCAGGGAGGGGCGGCCATCTGCTGCGACCGGTTGGGGTGAGAGAAGGAAAACAGGATAAAGACATGCTGTGGAAGAGAGACAGAGATTAATAACAGATATGATTCAATGCAGAGAGGTCTATGAACACATAGTGAGTGAGAAAGGTGACTGGAAAAGAAAAACTCAATGCATCATGGGAAGCCCCC
>VVHJ01018725.1:20449-32084 GCA_015107715.1 Tylochromis polylepis
AGAGACATATAATGTTAACACACACACACACACACACACACAAAACACACACACACACAAAAAAAGTGAACGTTGAAGAATTATGGCTCCAATATCTTTAGAATGTTGTTACAATAACACCGTATATAGCAGAGCTCCTGTATACATTGTAATTATGCATTCTGAAGTATGGATACCGACACATGTGATGCACGCATACACAAACAAAACACGTACAAACACATGATCGCTGGTGTTTTATGAGTACAGCACCTGTGCCTACATGGATGCCATACCATGTGCTACCCTGTTTCAGGGTTTTAATATATATCCCTTGGTTTTCAGAAGGGTTTTATGTTGAAAAGATATTTTTATGCTTTTAATATCCTGTAATCATGTTTTGTGTTTCGTTTTTACACCACAGCCTTTTTTGTTGTTGTTTTGGTTCATTCTATCTAAACTGTAAATTATACATTATATAAAGAGTTTCATTTAAAGATTTACATGGACCTATAATTATTGTAATTATTGAGAGATGTAGCCTTTATTAAAGTTTTATATTTTTCAAATGAAACCTGATGTGCTTGGAATTGCTTCTTTCCTGACTCAGAATCGCTTATTTTTATTGCTGCGCTGTGAAAATGAGCTATTTTCACAGCGCAGCCATATTTTTCAGAAAGTTATTTAGACATGATACAAGTTGACTGGAGTGTTTTGTCCACTTAAAGAAAATTACAGTGCTACAGTTGGTCTGGGACATGTGGCAATGCATAAACAGGAGCTGTTTTTACACATGAACCTCGGACAGTGTGAGGGGAATTAGGTCGGGACATTGTCCAAGTTGCTTTTTCTCATGTGTAGCACACAGCAGGAGATCTTTTGCTTCTGATGCGGACTATACTATTTCTAGTCGAATATACTACTAGAAATACTCTGTGTTTTAGGGTTTTTTTTGTTTTGTTTTTTCAGTGTACTGAGTAAAACGTGCAGGAGGCAGCACGTTGTGGGCCTTCTCGCTCAATAAGAAGTCAGTTACCTGCTCTATTCTCACATGGCCTTTGTAGCTGAAAGCTGGTAGGTCAAAGAACGTGTAATAGGCGTTCCTATTGACTCAGACATTTAGCATTCTCACAAAGAGATCTACCTTTTAATGTCTTGAAAATGGCCATATGAGTACAGCTTAGACACCGGGCTTCTTGAAGCTGTGCTTATCTAAAAAACTCAAAAATCAGTAACTCGGCACCTTTAAGTTTTGTACCATGGAGATCCCTTCACAGAAACCAGGCAGTAACTGTTAAGAGAGTGAAACCACTCCAAGAGTTCTACTGTAAATAAAATGGGTGTAGCACTTGTGCTTCATTTTGGTTGCATAAAATTTTGGCAGTGTTGCAATCGAGAGTTGTGAGAACAGGTTAACATCAGCATTAGGTTCAAAATTCCCCCACGCCCAAAGTTGTTCAGTTTGACCTCACAGACATGAAACCGTCACTAACTGAGTTTCTAGATGTTTTTGAGCTGACAAGGTCAAAAGGTAGCCTTAGGCTTAAGGTATTAAAATGGCCCTTCAGGGTGTTTGAGTTACCTTGTAGTTTAACACTTAACAGATTCTGGTCAGAGACCTTTGTTGCATGTCATAGCTCTGGATGTGAGGTCAGGTCAAATGTCAGACTCAGGTCTTGGTAGCTTTCCTTCCTATTTTTACTCTTCAACTAGAAATAGAGCAAATGTTACTTAAATAACAACGAGTACAGTATAAAAGAAAATGTCACCTCATAGCACCCTACAGTTAAATGATGTATAACGATGATGGCAGGATTCCGATAAGTAGGCCAAGAGTGTGGAACCTGTTGTTAAATACTCACAATAATGAGTCTTGACAGTTACCTGCCTTCTATGTAACCTTCGCGTCTTAGTAATGAAGAACATAAAATGTTGTTATCACCATCAAAGAAGTACAGTATCTTAGCACTGTGATCATAGAGCAGTGCAGACTGTAGGTGGCGAGGTGACTGAATTTGAGCCGAAAGTAAAAAAATAAAAAAATGAACGAGTTATTCTTGTAGTCTCTACTTAGACGCATCACTTCCAGGAGTTTCAAAAACCTAAAAGACACAACTTTGTGCTGAAAATAAAATGCAACTTTAAACTCACGGATGCCAGCTGCTAATTCACAGCGCAAACAGAAATCACTGAAAGCTTGTAACCTTTTGATGTGCTACAGACCCTCACTGGTTAAATGTGTGGGTCCCGTATTGAGCACTTAAATGGAAGACATTAGGCATGGAAATGAGGGCATGGGCTAATTGGTCCCATTAAAGAGCAATGAGGACCAGCGCTACTCTCTGACAGTCGACACAAACATTAATGAAGCACCCTGCATCCCCTATCAGAGGCCTAGTCATGTTTGCCTCAATTAACTGGCGTTATTTCAGCAGTGTGTGTGTGTGTGTGTGTGTGTGTGTGGGTGGGGGTCATTTAATAGCAGGAATAATCCGATGGTGGGGAGTGCGATGCTGTCTACTATGTGCACACTCACTCACTTGTACAACTCAGTTGAAACTGTTGACATAAGCAGAGACTTGAAATGGGCAGAGAGAAAGGTAGTCACATAACAAAGATAACAACAGTCATTACTGACAAGCTTTCACTTCTCACAAAATGATCTTCCCATTTCTTCTCCCCCTTCAGAAGGAAAACAGACAAGCCGCCAATGCTCGTCACATCTGCGAGACACTGCTTTTCCTTCCTAAACCCCATTTTTGCCTTTTTAAACAGCATTTCTGCAGCTGAGCAGTTTGTATTTTTAACACCGCAAATAGCAGATTAATTCTCCAGCCTCATCAAAGGCACTGAGCTGTGAAACTTCAATACATAATCAATGCATTGCATACTCGTCCAACCTTGAAATCAATTCCTCCATGCTCGAAACTCCACAATAAGGAACTGTCTGGAACGGGGCAGGTGTAACCCTCCACCCTTCGACCCCCCACCCTCACCAACTCTTCCCAACTCTATTTTTACAGCTTCTTGGGGCTCCGGCTTTGAAGGGAAACCTATCCAGGAAAATTGCTTGCATTTTTCCCCCACTGAAGCGCTGATAGATGGACATTGACTGTCGCATTCCCTCTCTTGCCCATCAGGAGCCCCAAGCTTCTCTCTTCCCTCCCTGCCATCTTCACTCAGCCTTTCTATGACATTCCAGTCCTAATAGGTGCTTTGTTGAAGTGCAATGCAGGTTACACACAGGCTCTGAACCTTTTGCTTTCACCGAAACTCGCCTTTCTTCTGATGCTTCAGACTTCTTTAACTCAAATTTTAATTTCATTGAAGCGTGCAACTCTTTCAATATCTTTTCATCAGCGGGGAACATTTCTGAGTTGTAACTTTGATTTTCGTTGGCAGCATTGCTTTTCTTTCCCACCACCCTGTACGCCCCCATATGTCCCATACGCTGCTACCTTCGTCGCCGTCTTTTCTCCAAACACTGGCATTCATTTCTCCTTGCATTGTGGTAATTGGCATAGCACGGTCGGGGCTATTGTAAACATGCCTGTGTGAGACTGGTATAAAGAGGCACCAGTCACTCCCCAGGCTAAGCTAGTGTGTGAAGCAGGCAGGGGCTGCTGCCTATTGTGCTGGTGAAGCCTTTGTAGATTTGCAGTGGGCCCCATTTTAATCGCCTTCTCATACACCGCCTGCCGACTCGCTTTGCATATTTAATTGCCAGGTAAAATCATTTTGTCGACAATCCGTTTAATTATTTGATTGTACAGTAACCGCAAAGAGTGAGCGAAGGGAAGTGGAAGGGATAAAGGGGGATAGAGAGACAGAGCAAGAGACAGAGTGAGAGAGTGAGGGAGAGAGAGAGAGAGAGAGAGAGAGAGCAGCAGGCAGCGGAGAAAGAAAAGGGGTCTGTTGCCAGAATAGACATCAAAGCCGTGCCTTGATGTTGATGTTGAATGGGCATTAATGGTTTCTGAAGGCAAGAGATTGCAGAGAAAAAAAAAAGAAAGAGAGAGAAGAAAAAATAAACCCTCCTTTTTCTCTGACAATCCCGCCAGCCATCTCAGTAAATGCATAAACACTGAAACCCGGTGCCAGATAGAAGGGGTTGAACAGAGAGAAAGAAAGTGAGAGAAGCCAGTTGGCTTGTTCACTTTCACTTTCATTTCCTGTAATGACTGAAGGGCGAGTAATGAAGAAGAGGTGGGTCAAATGGACTGATTGGAGGTGATTAGGAGGCTGTCAACACATTAAACCTTTAGGTTAAAAGACCAGAAGATTCAAATCAGCGTCTGCTCACTTATCACAAGTCACAGGACCTGAAAGAACAATACATTGAGTTGTGTTTCATCCCACAGCTAAGATCCTTGCTTTTTTCGTGTACTGATTTTAGAAATCCATAAATGCAGGGAATCTTCTAAGGGAGCACTTTAACTGTTTGATCCAAATTTTAGAACTTCCATAGACTGCAATCAAAGAAGTGGACGTGGCCCGCAGGTCTGAAGAGTGGAGCAAGTGTACACTGCCTTCCACCTGCATCCTTTAAATTCTCAGGAAGAGAATCTCTGATACTGATCACAAAAAGACGTCTGTACAGAAAGAGAGCATATTGCCCTTCTTTCTACTAGATTAATTACCACAGTAAAGATTTTCTATAGAGCTGAGTGCTAATTTCAGCTAACTAAAGTCTTCTGCAACACAGTCTGATGCATAAAGATTGTTCCCATTTAGACTAAACTGGATAAACAGGGCATGTTTTAGGGTGTTGTTACATTGTGATTGACAAGTCACTCCCACAGCAACCTGTCAGTCAGGTTTTAGGCACTGCAGTGCCTATCATGACAATGCTTACATTTAAAATAGCCCTGAATAATTTTTTGGCTTTTGACTATGCTTTTGTTTTAAAACTTGCAAGTGTGTTTTCAGTTCAGCAGGGTTGTAATATTCCAGTTGACAGAAAATGTCAGTTGCTTGATTTTCTCAAGACAAGCTCAGCATCTTAGTCAAAATCACAGCTAATGTAAAATTAGATGTAGGTGTATGCATGTAAAATGCAGTAGAGTATTTCTGATAAGTATAATTAAGATGTAACCCAGAGGGATCAGGTATGCCAAAAACGTTGCACACCTGTTGCAGAGGAGACTACAGTTGTGCCTCATAACTTCGGTCAACTGCAAAGCCACACTGACACAAACATAAGCTCAGGAATGTCAGCTAGTTTGCTTTGTAAGCGACTGTAATTGTGTTTCACTGGTGTTAGGGCTGGTATGAAATAGCAACTACAGCCCCAAACTGTAACCTGATAGGGTTAAAACAGTTCTGGCATTTTCAGATTAGAGTATTAATAAATAATTCAATTATTTATGTGTTTTTATTTGCAGTAAGCTCATTCTTTAAGTATTTGACATTACACCTGATTTCAAAAATCAAACGAGCAGCAGCCACTTATTTGCAATCACTGCTAACCACCACAGCCACTTACAATATACAAGGCCCTCTTTTTTTCCTTCAGAACAACCTTAATTGTTCATGACACGGATTCAGAAAGGTGTGTAAAAGATTCCTCGGAGATTCTGCTCCATAATGACTTTGATAGTGTCTCACCGTTGTCGGCTGCACATCTGTGATGGCACTCTTCCAGTTATAGTTTTGTATTTGTTGTTGTTGTTGTTGTTGTTGTTGTTATGTCATTTTGGCTTTTTGTTTTTAATTCGGTTTAGTTTCCAGAGTAAGTTTGCTTGTTTCATTCAGTTTTTCTTGTTTGAAAAAGTTGAGTTTGCATTAGTTTTGGTGTGAGTTTGGAGGAACCTGAGTTTTTCACATTACAGTAATTAATTTCTGTTAATAACCTTAAATGATCATTGCTCCCTTTTTTTAAAAACATACTAACAAGTAGTAATTTCGCAATAACTCTGCTGTGACCTGTTTAAAAGTAAACCTTTTGGAGAGGTTTACATTTAATAAGTTATATTTCTATTCTTTACTGCTGACACCTGAGAAAGTGGGGGAATTGTGAAAGCCACCACCAACTGTGCAGGAGCAACAAATGTAAAATCTTGCTTTACTCATTTTAAAAAACCAATCAAAATAAACAAATACGATTTTGGGATTTTTTTTTCTACAGTTGGCCACATTTACACACTGGAAATGATATGAAAGCAAGAAGATTCTGGCATCAAGTCAGTGGAGAAAAATATGAGAATACTTCCTCGGCAGGACTTAACAATGCAACATTTGCATTCGTGAAACACACCCCAAACAGTGGAAGCTGTCCTCGCTCCTGTCACCAAACACCTGAATGCTGTCTCGTGTTTCATGATGTGTGCGGTGGGACTTGGCTTTTGCGTGTGAACGGTCCAAGCTAGCAGCTTTAACTGCAGCTTACCTCTGAAATTCATCCAAGACCACCTTGATCCTCTTTTGGCTGGCACTGTCGGAGATCTCTCTCTGTCTCTCTTCCAGTCTGTCTGTCTGTCTGTCTGTCTCTCTCACCCACTCTCCTCTTTTCTCTTGTGTTGTCAGGTTTACTTATCTTCCCAGCTTCCCTGAACTATCTTGTTTCTCTGTCATTCTATTGTGAGGGTGATGTGTATGTGGGTGATGAGGGTGTATCTGTTATCTGGAGGAAATATTTAGATTCAACATAACCTTGACTAGCAAGTATGCCTGCTGAGCAAGAACATCGCTCTACTTTATTTACTGACTTAACCAGACCAAAAAAAAAAAAATCTTGATATGAATGATGATATGAGCAAGACAGGAGGTTAAAACAGGAAAAGAAAGGGACATTTTCTTCACTGTTGATACGATCCTTTTTTTTCTAGCTAAATGATAAACTGGTAGCCGGTTGACACCTGGATGTTTAGTTCATTAACCGTCTGCAAGCACACACATTTCCAGGAAAATACAGAAGCTTTAAAGCAATCTGTCAGCAAGGTGGAGATGTCAGATTCCACTTTAACTGGGCTGATGTGCTTCATTGGGATCGCCAGCCCCATCTCTATATGATCTCTCTAAATAATGGGATAATGAACTTCTGACATTTTTTGGGAGAATCGGGTCAGGATATTTCACATAGTTGTCCTACTCACGTGGAGCACAAAGTGGGAAATAATAACTTCAGATGCACAACTGGGAATACTCTTTGTGGTTCATGCAAGGATGCTGCCAGGATAGAGCATGCAGGGGGCAGGGCCCAATGCCCAATTGCTAGTAGTGAATGCACTAGAATATTAGCCGCCCCATTGCATCAAACTGACATCCCACGGCCAGGGAAAAAGACCAGCTAACATTTCACGCACACTTCTATCAGATTAGTCTTAGAAAAGTTCTGGACTGCATGAGTTGAAAGATTTTGTCAGAAAAATTTGATGTCCAGAAAGTCATATTCTGATCTAAGAAAATGAAAAAGCTGATTCAAAAGTTCTACAAAACAGCAAATGATTAGTAGCTTGATGGACAAAAAAAGCTACTAACCAACTTTTCTGGAACTTTGGGCCTCAAAGGATATCCTTTATTTGCTATTGGAAAAGATACAAGTATTGAACTTTTTGTCCTTGTAAGAGGAACTTGATATATTTCTTTTCTCAGAATTTCTGGAAGCCTGAACCTTAAATGCAATTACAAAAATTCTCCAGAAATTTTAGATGGCATTAATTATCTCTTTCTGTGATTACAGTGATCACAAACTCAAAGAAGTGTATAGCAGTTTTCTGGCCCACTCGGCACTGATTTAAGAGCATTCTTTTTGGACGGCATTCGTTCATTTATTTTGAGCTCATCCATCCATCTATTTCCCTTTCTTTCTACCTGTGCCAACTCTGTGTCAGCGGTGGATAGGCATTGTCTATTTTGTCTAACTATCCCCTGTTGGGTCTCAACCACCCCCAAGGAAAGCCTGTGTTCTTTGGGCAAGATACAGCTTCGGGCCAAAACCACTGTCAACAAGGGGAACAATTTGGCTGGCAAGGGCCATATTTACAGATTGGTGAACCACAGCTCCATTTAGCAGTGTTCTTTCGTCAGTAAACACCACAGGATGGTATCTTTCTCAGATCTCAAAAGCAGAAACAGATAGAATTATGCCATGCGGCCCAAAGTTGGTCTACTCTGACCACTGCTTGGACCGCCATTGTTTAGAAGTTCAGAATGGCCAAATGATCCGATAACACAAGTTAGTCATGGCACGTAACTTTGTCCACATTCCTCAGTGACCAAGGAATGCAGTCCCTCGAAAGGCTTCGCCTGTGGCCTCAGTTTGGAGGGTATGTGGTGTACTTTGCATCCATCGGACTCTTTTCTTGTACAGTCCTGAATATTGGGAGGCACTTTTCTAAAAATACCATGATTAAGGTATTGTGGTTTTTCACATGAACACTTGACTCAAATTCCCTTAGGGACATTGTACATATGCAAAGTATGTTAATGTGTCAATACATGGCAACCCTGAGTCTTGTTATCACTTCGGCCTACATTACACAGTGGGCAGATTGGTATGCAAACAGAGAACTGGTTTGGAGTTTGGGGTCAGAAAAGGCTTTGAAGCTAAACATATTCTTACCATAAAGATATATTTGGGACAGATGAGACCCATAAACCAGTACCAGTCTGTCGCCTATGAAGTCTGGTCATGAATTGGTGGTGTAGACAAGAAGGAAAATGTCAATCCTTTACTGATAAAAGCTGCTTCTGTGATTCTAGTAGCCCTTTTGGTTGACAAGTTACTGACAAGTAATCACTTTTAGAAAATTGTCTTTGATGTAAGTGTAGCAGAAGTGAATTTGAAAAGCTGACTCAGATGTCTGTGACACAATTCTCATTCACTTGTCAAGAACCCATTAAATTTAAGCAACAATAAAACTGCGGTCTCTCGGACAAGATGTGTTACATTGTTGCTGTTGTGGTTGTTGTTTTGTTTGTCTTGCAGACAACTCACAATGTCTTTTTTTCTTTTTGTTTCTCTTGCTCTTTTTGTACAAACAATAGACTGTATATAAAAGATGGACATGGCCCACTGGTTTGATGATTCACTTGAAATGATCATCTTGGCTGTTGCCATCTTGCTCATAAGATGTTTTTCTTTTCTTTTTTTCTTTTTTTTCTGGCAATTATGTTTAAAAAAAACTGTGGTGTCTTGCATTTGAGCATTAGACAGAAACATGTTGACAATTACGGTCAGAGCACTGGTGTCATTAAAGATTTTGCATCTTTTATAGGCACAGAGGAAATAAATGAATCACAAATGGAAACAAGTTTATAGAATATCTTCAGCTCATGGAGCAAATCTGTCAATAGCCATAAAACCAAAACTTTCAAACCCGAAAAGCACCAGACTTACCCAATAAGTCTGAAAAAAATGTTAACAGCTTGAGAAAACAGCTTCACAGCAGAGGAGGTGTGAGAGACGTGTATGGCTGAAAACAATAAAAATTTATTCAGGTTATGAAAAACCATATATTATGTTCCACTTGCATGAGAGAAAAGGGGTCAAAGATGTGGACTCTTCCACTTCTCTATAGATATGGCAGTCCACACTGGTTTTCTTCTGCTATCATCACATTACTACTATGGTTTTGCTTACCTTTACCAAAAGTGCAAAAAGCACACAATGAAACATCTTGTTCTTTGCATATATATACTCACACATTGGTGGTACTACCTGTCACCTTGTTTCTATTTTGTTGAGTTGTTCAAGATGGTCAGCGGTGTTGGCTAAAGTTACTTTTAAAAGGTAACTTGTTACATGGTAATAGTTCTAACAGTTAAAAATAATCTGTTACATTGTTACCAACTGAGAAAGTAACTCATTGGAGTTCTTCTGAATTATCAACAGTTAATACCGCTTCATGTGTTGGTGGATTTTATTTTCATCCATCCATTCTCTTCCGCTTGTCCAATTCAGAGTCATGATGCAGCTGGAGCCTATCTCAGCTGCCATGGGGGGAGAGGCAGGGTACACCCTGGACCGGTCGCAAATCTATGGCAGGACTAGCACAGAGACATTTAAGGGTATTTAGAATCATCACTCTACCTAACCTTGCACTGTGGGAGGAAGCCGAAGTACCCGGCAAGAACCCACACAAACACAGGGAGAACATGCAAACGCCACACAGTGGTGGTGGAATCAAACTCAGGACCTACTTGCTGTGAAGCAACAATATTAACCACCGCCCCACCGTGCTGCCCAAGATTTTATTTTATTTTTTAAATTGATTTAAATTAAATGATTACATGAATTGTGCTCCTATACTTCTTACAACAAAAAAGTAATCCCAGTACTCTTTTATATTATGTTATCCCCAATACTGATACACAGAAAGTACAAAGAAGCAATTTTGTTACAAGTAATGATTCCCAGATTACTCTTCAAGCAATTAAATACTTTATTTATTTGCCATCCATCCATCAATTCTATTCCACTTTTCCACTGCAGGACATGGAAGTGGTGGAGTGCATCCTGGGTGTACAGGGCGAGAGGCACAGTGTACCCTGGACAGGTTGCCACTCTATCACTGGGCTAACATACACAGACAGACAACCATTCATACCTATGGCTCGTTTAGAATCACCACTTAATCTAACATACATGTCTTTGGACTGTGGGAGGAGGTCACGGTACCCGCAAAGAGCCCACACCCTCACAGCAAGAACATGCAAGCTTGACACAGAAGGGCCCCAGTCTGCCAGTGGATTCAAACTGGCAACACTGCTTACCACCATGTGGTTGTGTTATTTATCAGTTGCACATAAAGGAGGTTACCATGTTGCTTTTGCTTTTAGAGCTTTGATGTTGTGTCCACAGCGGTGGATTGCTGTTCCTCGACTGAGCACAGTTTGCTCTTTAATGTCACATTCTTGCCCCTTTGTACAAAAAATTAACAGTAATTGTCTCTCTCCCCAAGACGAGGATTATTATACTCGGTTGGAGGCATGGACACAGACCGCTGCAGTCACGATGGACGAGAAGTCATTCCTGTTATTGTTCTTTGAAGTCCACATGAAGGATGTGTATTTGGTAGTTTGTTTCAGTGTCTCTGTGGATGAGTCCTCATGGTCATAGAAATTAGTAGGCACCATCTGATGATGAAAATTTATGTCCCACAGGCCCGAGCAAACCTTTGCATAGTCATACATACAAAAATTATTGAAGTTGTAGATGGCTCTGTCATTCTTGGCATCTCTTACATGCCGTAAGGTCAAGCGATGGCTGTAACAGTGTACACAGAATGAAACAATGGGTCTTTTTTTTCTATTGATCCGTCATGCAGAAAACTGAAGAACACAACTCTTTGATTTGTAACTAGAATATGAGTACTAAGTAGCATAGAACAAACTAAACACTAATGTGGTCACGTTCTAGATTTACAAGTCAAAAAAGTTTGTGTTCCAAGACCCTGAGAAAGAATCTGCAGCGGCGACCAAACATTATTGTCCGTACATGTTGTCTTGCTTGGGTGTGGCTGCCTCAGACAATATTGAACTGCGCTTGTTTTTAGAAACTGGGGAATTTCTCTGCTTTCATCCTAAGACAGCCATAGTCCTTCAGTGTTATGCCTCACACATACCTTCAGGTCCGCAGTCCATTCCCCAGACGGCTGTGGGAAATGTGGTGAGGCCACTCTGGGTTTGGAAGCATCCCAGACACCACAGGGAT
>VVHJ01018725.1:32104-55399 GCA_015107715.1 Tylochromis polylepis
AAACAAAAAACAAGGAAAAAAAAAAAAAAAAAAAAAAAAAACCTCTGTCATGTGACACAGTCACGTGATTCTTGCAGAACTTGAGTCCATTGAAAAGCGGAAAAGAATGAGGAACAAGTGATTTTCATCAACTTGCTTAATATTATAATGTACAAGAAATTCTAGTGCACACAGATTTTATTCTTATTTAACAGTTCCATGACACTTCCATCTTCTGTCTTTTGCCTCACAGCTAAGATTTACCTTGTAAAATATCTAAACTTACCTTTTTAAATTTATTTTATCACTGATTTTCATCATCCAAAACAAGTTAAGCCACACTAAGAGTTTACACATGCCTAAATGAACCTCTGAAAGCCACCTGCGTTGTAAGCCTTCAAGCCTGACTGTTTCCCACCCTAAACACTCTGCCTGGCAAAGCTCAGGGCTTAGCCACCATTGTTTACTCTTTACCCACAGAGCCCAGCACCTGTTAGAGATTGAGTTCTACACAACCCAGCTGCAAGCCATTTTCATCTAACACCCAAGAAGATAACTACCCCTGAAGCACAAACGATTAGGCTAATCGGCCTTGATGATGGGAAGGGACTAAGTTGGATGAGAAGGTAGAAAGTTGTGTGAACAAAATGGCTGTCTCTGTCCAAACTAGACAACAGTCTTTTAATGAGGATTGCAGTGGCGCTGTCTTTTTCTGGTTTATGTTCCTGATCTCTCGGGTAACTTACTGATGGACCAGCATGGACTCCTTGCTTTAACGAGAGGCCACCATAGTGTGGAAATGGATCTGCAGTCAGCAGGAGCCCAGAACAGCCCTGTGTGATTTTTTTTCTCCTCTCTGTCGCCACTTTGTCCCTCTTCTCCTTTGCTTTACACACACAGGCAGTTAAGTCAGTTTCCCAATGCTGTGATCCTCTCCAACATTCTTTGTTTTTGTTTTTTCCATTTTCCTTTAAGTTTATTCTCTCTCGCCCGCTTTCTTGTGGGTTGGTTTTGTTGGGTGAGGAGGTCGAGGCTGGGGGTGGAAAACAGAGGGGTGGGAGCGGGGGGATTGGAGGGGGCTACATTTCCAGCTTTATGACTAACCACATGTGTTTCTAGGTCTTAGTATTTACATGTTTCTCATGGAAAAGAGGGCGGTGGAAGAGGATGACGGAAGAAGAAAGACAGGCATATGGTTCTTGTTTGTTGAATTAAATTCAGAGCTGGACTGTTTGTTTCCTGCGATGAGCAGAGGGAAGTACGTTGGCTTAATCATCTTCAAATCTTCCCCTGGCATTTGATAGACTTCCTTGATGTGGGATATTTGGATTAGATCATATATATATATATATGCGCTTATCCTTTTCAGGGTCGCAGGGGGGCTGGAGCCTATCCCAGCTGTCTTAGGGTGAGAGGCAGGGTACACCCTGGACAGGTCACCCGTCTGTCGCAGGGCTAACACATACAGACAGACAACCATTTGCACTCACATTCACACCGGCACTCACACCTATGGGCAATTTAGAGTTTCCAATTAACCTATCCCCACTAACTGCATGTCTTTGGACTGTGGGATGAAGCCGGAGTACCCGGAGTGAACCCGTGCAAACACGGGGAGAACATGTAAACTGCACACAGAAAGACCCCAGCCTGATGGTGGAATTGAACTCAGGCCCTATATATATATATATATGAATCCATTTCTTGTTGAAAGCAGAAAAAAATTTAGGTTGTCACTGTTGAAAGACATTATTTAGTTTTACTGTGAAGTCAACATGTTTTCTTATCACAAACTCTCATTGCTTCAGCATCTCTCTTTCTCTCTCCTGCTGAAGTTCAGTGGTTCACGCTCCCCTGCTGTAATCCTTTCACTTGCCTTGGGCACCTCAAATTGCTGGCATTGGCCTTGCCATTAAGGAGCCTTCATGAGAACCACACAATTTTCTCCTCCTTCTTCCACTGCTGTCTCTGAGGTGTATCCACACCAGTCGGTGGTGGTCCAGTTGCCTTGTAGGAGAGGTAGTGAGAGTCGGGATGTGGGAGGCATTACTTTCTCACTTCGTGCAATTGGCTTGTAATCTGCTGAGGACCAGACTTTACATACAATGAGATCCTTCAAATAGACTGTGGGAGGTAAAGATCTTGGATGCCTGGTTTCATTTGGAAGTGCAGCCTTGAACATTCAAATATCAATTACTGGTTCCAGGTGTTAGTGTTGCAACAGTATTTTGAAAGCTGCGTGATTTACCCTTTTTGCCTTTACCTACTGTACTTCACCTGCAGCAGTTTATGATTCAAGGTTCAAGATCCTTAAATCAAACCAGATTTCCTTTTTAAGTTGTAACATCTCTTAACTATGTGGCTGTTTTGCATCATTTATCAAAATCAATACTTTTATTGCCTTTTATTGAGTTCTCACTTTATCATTGTTAAACATCAAAGCACAAATAACAGTCAACAAAAGACATCCGTTCTTGATTATGTGGGACTGACACTAAATAATTTTACTACACATGGTTTTGATGTCTGAAAAGCTTTCATTTGTACAAGTGGCTTTCAGATGAAGTGGAAATATGGCAACAAAGTGTTGTGTCATGTTTTTGGACCTGAGCAAGAGAAAGTGTTTGTAATTAAGAAATCATTAATATATCCATCAGTGTGTCAGGAGAACTGAAAACACAAAATGTGGTATATTTACTGTTTCAGGAGAGTCTCTTTCTTGAGAAAAGTGTTGATGGGCTTGTTCTGGCATGTCTGGTTACGGCTGTCTTTGTTGCCTTTGTTAGTAAAGCTTGTTCAAAAGAGGGCGAGCACACTTACAAAAGGCATATGTTTATTTTTAAGATACTGATGAGAAGCAAAAGCTGTATGATGCATGACAAAGTTGCAGTCACATTTTAGTAGCGTACATTTGTCAGAACTGTATGCATGAAATTATTGCAAAATTTCAAATTCAAAATAAGAATAAAACACAGATTTCACAACTGCCAGAAATATAATTCTTTAAGCAATTATTTCAATTTGGCTCCAAAATTTACAGAGTATAAAATATGGATTTATAGCTTCTGATGCTGAAAAGTTTCTGCATTATTTTTAATGACCAGCAGGTGGCTACTTTCAATTGTATTAGTTTTTACTAATTAGCAGATGTTTGTGTAGTGCACATCCACATCCATCCTTTATATACAGTCTTTGGCTGACTATTGTGGGAAAAGACCTAATAGGTCATTGCTGATTAACGGTACATTGTTTCCAGGTGTTAAATACTTACCGTAATTCTAAAATGATGTACAGTCTACAATCAGTCTATACTCAGTTAAGCTCTAAATCTGCAATCATTTCACCTTATCAAAGTTTCAGTTTTTGGCAATGAAAGTAAAATCTTTTGGACCTGATATGGAACCAACCTGGGACCTATTTCACTAAATTTGCAGCATGAGATGATTCTCCTCATGTTGACACATTCACAAATCAGAACAAACACCAGAAATGCAAAGACCACAGTGCAATCAGTCATTTGTGAACAGTGATTTTCATCCATGCACATGCAATGCTTATTCTGCTGTTTTTAATGATTGTTTTTGGGAATCTGGCAGGGCTAAACATCTCCCTGCTCACAGCTGGAAGAACGTGAGCACGCAGAAAGATCCATCATGATTGAAAACAGATGATGACATGTCAAGCTAACAAATGTGGTACCAACAGATATAAAAGAAAAAAGAATTTTGATCTTCTCACTGATAACAGGTGAACGATTTTGCCTTGTTTGAATTAAAGTTGTGAAAATTAATGTGTGCTAAGGTAGTGTTGTTTTATGGCAAATATCTCTTTCATTACTTTAACAGAGCAAGGTCAGCCAGTACAGAAAATTTCAAGAACTTTCAAAGTTTCCTCAAGTTGAATGTCAGAAAAGGATAAAACAGTGTGATGAAGATGGCTCAAGGGCCACACCTAGATGGAAGGCCAAGCGTTACCTCTGATGCAGAGGAGAAGTGAACACCTCAGATTACAGCCCAAATCAGCTTTCCACAGTTAAAGTAGTTGACACATTTCAACATTAACTGTTCAGAGGAGACTGCACAAATCGGGCCTTCATGGCTGATACTGCTGCAAAGAAACCACTGCTGAGGAAGAACAAAGAAACTGGAGTGGACATCTGTGCAGGGGAAATATGCACTTTGGTCTTTTGGTCTAATTTGAGATTTCGTGTTACAGATGCTGTCTCTTTGTGAGACGTGGTGAAGGTTAACTGATGGTCTTTGAATATGTAAAAGCATGAGGAGGAGCTGTGACTGCTGGTTATGGACACCGTTGGAATTTTTTTTTTAAATTTAAGGCAGCATTTAACCAGTATGGCTACCACAGCATCCCTTAGGGATGCAAAATACCATCTAGTCTGAGCTTAACAGGACCATCATTAGTTTTTCAGCAGTAAATCACATCTCAAGGCTCTGTAATGGCTATTTGTGCAAAAAGCAGAGTATTGAGAGCTGCATGAGATGATGAGGTCTGCAGGATTACCCATGACCGCTCACCTCTGCTCATCCACCTCTGTGAGATAGTTTGGTAAAGAGTATTAAGTCATTATTATAACCGAAGCACCAAAATTTGTGGAGTATTGTACCGCTTTAACTAAATTTATAAAACAAAAAAAGTCCAAAAAGCCTAAAGTGATACTTTGTGATATTTAAACTACAATTCAAGATTATTTAAAATCAATTTAAAGACTGAAAGAAAAAAGTAATAAATCCTCATACAGTGATGTGAAAAAATTGAATTGAATTCTTACATTCTTGTGCAGGAATTTTTGCCCACTCTCCTTTACTACATTGTTTCAGTTCATTGAGGTTTGTGGGCATTCGCCTATTCACAGCCCATGCCAGATGATTTCAATCAAGTTTAGGTCTGGACTTTGACTGAGTCATTGCAACACCTTGATTCCTTTCATTTTAAGCCATTCTGTTGTACTTTTGGTGGTGTCAATGGGATAATTATCCTGTTGCATGATATCCTGTTAAGTTTTGGTCAAGCTTTAGCTGTTCCAGAATACTTTGATACTGAGAGGAGTTCATGGTCGATGGCTGCAAGGTGCACAGCTCCTGTGGCTGCAAAACAAGTCCAAGTGTGTTGGTTTGCTGTATTTAGCTTTCACCAAAGGCAGCAGGGTGGGGCAGTGGTTACTACTGTTCCCTCAGAGCAAGATGGGTTTTGTAGTTTTTGTAAAGAGCCAATAGTACTAAATTTTCCAAAAGCATTTTTTAGCTCTTAGAGTTCGGTTCCATTATATTCATGAAAAGGCAGACATGTCTATAGCTGATGGCTCCAAATAAGGCACCTGATAATAAAACTGTTTAGACTGATAAATGGTCTCTTATGTATTTCACAATGCATACATTTTTTTAAGTGATCTTTTCCTTTAAGTCCTCCAGTTTTACGGTAAAAATGCAGTAAAATACTGTGAATGCAGTAAATGTACTTTGATGCATTTCCTGACAGTATTACCTGGGGCGACATGTGGTTCCTTGGCCCTCACCCTGGCCACCTACTGGGGGACACACCAAAGAAATCCCAAGTCATCCAAGAGACTTAATCTCTACAGCATGTCTGGCTTTTACCTCCTAGTCTCCTCCTAGCTGGAAGTCCTCCTCCACTGGGAGGTGTTATTCTGCACCAGGTAAAATCTGACTTTTTCATAAGTGTTGCTTGATCTCTACCTTTGAAATAAAGTAAGGAATCATGCCCATCCTCCTGTGTTTATTGGGTGGTTCAGCTGTAACTCAGCAGAGCTGCTAGTGCTCTAGTCAGGACTAGCTGCCCTGCTCTCAGACATACAGGCATTTGAACAGAATTTGTCTTGTCAAACTGAAAAGTTGTCTTTAACTTACTATCTTATTGCTCTAACCTGCACTGTGGGAAAATGTTACTGTAGTCTGAGTCATTTCTTTGTGATTCATTCAATTTCTTAAGTTTCCATAGTCAAAATGGAAACTAACTGCCAACTATGTGCAAAAGTTACTAACTTCAGTTATTGCAATATGTAATATTCAACAAGTTTGTTCAAGATGCTTGCTTTTCTGGTTGTTATTGTTTAAAGGACTCCAGTCACTGGAAAATTACTGTATAAAACAATAGAACTATAAAGGCATGTCAAAACTCAGCCGAACATCAAAGAGAAGTGTTCATTCAAAACAGTTCAGCACCAAATGAGTCACAGGCATCTTTCAGGAGGGATGGCCTGCGGTTTGTCGAAATGGGATGCCGAAAAGGCAAACAGATTATTTATTCATGTGTTGATTTGGTGGTTGTTTTTGTCCCTCTTGTCACACTTCCATTTCAAATGTCAAAGGACCTCATTTGGGCTGTGTCAAAATGCACCATGTGGAGACAGGGAAGAAGTTGTCAGTTGCTCTCGTGGATAGAGACGGCATTTTCAGAGGATCCAAGTTTAGCATTAGCCTTAGCTGTAAACTCTTTGGGATCCCTTCATGAATATGGACCGAGCTGAGATCCTATCTATCGCTTGGGATTGTTAGAAGTGGAAAATGAAAGTGAATCAGAGCATGTGCAGTGAGCAGAGGTGGGCGGTCATGTGTGATGGCGGACGAACGCAAGCCAGGAAAGATATTCAACAGTGCTTTATTTGCCTGGGTGTAGGCTGATGTAAACAAACACAGAGCTTATGCGAGCTTTTGATCTTGTGAACCGTGAAATCTTCCTGCTGAAAACAGGAAAATTAGGCCTCACTGTAGGGAGGGAGGAGGGGCACAGTGGGCAAAGGCTCATGGGAAAAGATATTTAATCTTGAGTCTGGAGTTCCAAGCTATTAAATGAACTTCCCCCTTCTGACTTAATTTGATACAGCTTAACACTGTTTTCCCAAAATGTTTAACCCGGAGGAACTCATAAGGATTGGTATTGGCAGAATTATTGTTCCCCTCATCAAAGTGGTACAGTTGTAATTGAGCCCTTTGTAGTTTAATTGTCTTTATTCAATGCCATGTCCTCGTGGCAAAAGACCATTCAGAAGGGGCAAACTGTGGATAACAAGGCCAATAACTAGGCGATTAGTTCAGTTTCATGATAGATGGGGCTCATAAAGATAGATACGAAAATTTGTGCTCAGGCACTGATCTTTTTTTTATATGAAGATCTCATGAAGCAAAGCTGATTTTCATCAGACGGTCATATTCTCAAACTCAATTTTGTTGACACTGCAATAGCAGCTCAAGGGCATGGGGGTGGCGTGGGGCAGCTGGGTGATAAAAGGAGATGGAGGGGGGCTACTTGAGAGACAGAAAAGAGGGAATCAGTTGGTTTGCCCATGAGCTGCACTTTTAATTTTTTTCCCCTCACGTAGCTCCCTGGAAGGATGTGTGAGTATGGTACAGAGGTGAGCAGGCTTCCCTCTCTCCCCCCTGGAAAGCTTGTGCCCAAGAGCTATCCATTTGAACTTCAGTGAGAGGCAGCCTTCTTGTGAGGACTTGAAACAGGCATCTTTGGGAGGCTGTTAGAAGTGCCCAGGCATGCCTTCTTTATCTGATGTGATGTGAAGCTCACTTTTGTTTGATGATTCCATACATAGATACAAACTGGTATCCTTGGCTGGAAAAGAGTGAGAAAAGGAGCAGAGAGGGGAAGGGAAGATGGAAAGACAAGACAGGTCTGACATTATAGCTGCACCACACCTGTTACAGAGTGTTGTTGAGCCAAGAGTAGAAGGCAAACAAGATTTAGAGGAAAAGCTCTGCTTCCCCCCACCAACACTCACATATGTTAAAAGAATTGCTAATCACTATAATCATTTGTCATCTCCATACGGGCCTTGAAATACTCCTTTACTAATGAAGTTACACTTTAAAATAACTGAATAAAAATACTTTGCTTTGTTCAGATCAGCCAAGTCCAGCTGCAAGAGTTTGTGAGCTTTATCGATGACCTGGCAACAGATCTATGAGTATGAAGGTTTTTCAGACAGCAAAAATCTGTTTTTCAATACACTAAAGAGAAAACACAGGATTTAATACATCTGGAAAAAATCAGCAGTGACATCTTATTTGATCACCATAACTTTCAAGATTCAAGATTCTTTATTTGTCACATGCATATACGAATACAACACACAGTGAAATGAAATGTGTCCTGAAATGCTCCTCGACTGTGCAAAAAGAGGACATTATATACAGTGAGTAAGTGAATTATATACATTAAGTAAATTAAATAAAACAATCTGGAAATTTTAAATAAAAAATCTGAAAATGTACATTGTGCGAGTGGAATGTTAAAGTGTCAAAGTGTCTTGTGCCATATTAGCATCGTAATGTATTGACAGAGCAGTGCAGGTAGGGTAAACAAGTGGCCAGAGTAATATAAACAGAGTAATTCAACAAAGTGACCAGAGTAGTGCAAACAGTAATGTACAAGGTAATATACATAGTAGTGAAGCCAAAATGAATCAGACATGATATGCGATGACAGTGAAAGTTCTGGAATGTGTCAAGAATAAGTCCTGTCTCAGTGGATTCATATGGAGGATGTGGGGGGGATGTTCTGGTTTAGGCCTTGGATGGCCTGAGGATAGAAGCTTCTCTTAAGTCTCTTTGTTTTGGTGTGGAACCTTCTGCCTGATTGCAGAAGTTGGAACAGTTTGTTGCTGGGATGGGATGGGTCCTTTAATATCTGAGCTGCTCTGGACCAACATCTCCTGGTGTAAATGTCCTGTAGGGAAGGGAGAGCAGCCCTGCAGCAGCGTTCTGCCGCTCGGATCACTCTCTGAAGAGCTTTTTGGTCCTTAACACAGCTATTCCCATACCAGGATGTGATGTTCTGTGTGAGGATGCTCTCCACAGTGCCTGCATAGAAAGTCCTGAGGATCACTGGAGAGACCCCGAACTTCCTCAGTTGTCGGAGATGGTACAGGTGCTGCCTAGCATTTTTGGACTGAATCTGAATGTGAGCAGACCATGTCAGGTCTGAGGAGACGTGGACAACGAGATACTTGAAAGACCGCACCCTCTCCACTGGAGCTCTGTTGATGATAAGGGGCTTGTAGACTCTGTCCTTACTCCTTCTGAAGTCCACCACCAGCTCCTTGGTCTTGCAGACGTTCAGCTGGAGGTGGTTGTCCTGACATCACAATGCCAGATTGTTCACCTCATCCATGTAGTCCGCCTCATCATTGTTGGAGATTGCGCCCAACACCACTGTGTCATCAGCAAACTTCACAATGGTATTGGAGCCATGAGTGGCCACACAGTTAGAAGTATAGAGGGAGTACAGCAGTGGCAAGAGTACACACCCCTGTGGCGCTCCCGTGTTGGTGGTGATGCTGTTAGAGACACACCTAACCACCCTCACCACCTGAGATCTGCCAGTGAGGAAGTCCAACACCCACGCACACAGACAGCTGTTGAGTCCTAGATCCCTCAGCTTTGTGAACATTCTACCGGGCACTATTGTGTTGAATGCTGAACTGTAATCTACAAACAGCAATCTCACATAGTTAACTTTTCACTATAGAGAAAAATACTGTGCTTTCCTTAAGAACCAGGAACACATCAATGGTCATTAATGGCATATATGTCATTAATATATGATATGTGAATGGTCTTGATGCATGCTCAATCATCCAGGTAAGTAGATCCCAAAAAGTTTCAGTCACTGAAGAAGTCACTTGGATGAGTGACAAAACATTTCTCCCACTCAAAATGCTAACTCCAGATGAACAGAATCAACTTTTTGGGATGTGTGAATGGTATTTTGCATTATTGTGTTCCATGGTGCATCATTGGACTCCAGACCTAACCCTATGCAGTTTTTTCTTCAACATTTTCCCCAAATCCTGGCAATCAAGGAACAATTAAAATAATTCTAGGTGAGATGGATTAGGGTTGTTACCTATTACAAGTTAGACCCCACTGGGTTAAAAATGAAAGAATAATCTCTCTGCTGCTCTTAAGGAACAAAGTCTTATTACAGGCACTTTTCAGCCTACATAAAACATTATAATAGGAGAAACCTGAAAAAATCTAAATCTGTTGTTTGAGCATTCAGTCTTCACATTGTGGTTTGATAGAGTTATGGAAACTTCACTGTGAAAGTTTGATGTGCCTTTCTCTGTTTCAACATCCATATTTTCCTCTGATACTGAGATGATTTCTCTAGCAAATGTGTGGCAGATGTCTCAACACTCCATGCTGAATACCTAAAATTTCATAGCGCGTTTAAGTTTTTTTTTTTGGCCTTTGTCTGCAGCGGTTGCTGTTCAACTTTGCATGATAATATATCAAAGGTTTCCCAATCTAAGTTTGTTTGCCTCTTGAAATGCAGTGTTTGTCTGTGCGCTTTGTAAAAATTCCTTTTCGAGAGGAGAAAAAGTAGCCCTAGGATGACAGGCATCATGTTAAAATGGCCAAGTAGCAAAAGTGTCACCAAAAAGCGCTTTCTGCGTTACTTTTGATGGAGATCCGCCTTTTAACAAGTTCTGCTTTTAAGCTTGTTTCATATCATAAAGAGAGAGAGAAAGGGCAGAAGACAGCAGACAAAAGACCCAAATGCAGAGACTTCACTTCTCCCTTGAAGATGTTAAAATTAGTGTCTTAAAAAAAAATCAAAGGCTCAACATTAAACACTGAAAGATGCTTGAAATGTCGACACTGCAGTGTTTTAGAAAAAAGGACATAAGATGAGAGATACTTGCAACAGACTTTGGTGTCACTTCAAAGCCTGTGCTTTAAGAAAGTGGGCTAATATAATACTGATAGGAGAATCTTTACCTGGCTCTGCTGACCCTGTCTGAAGCTTCTGACAGTCCAGCCGCACATCTTGGGACAATGCCTTCACACCATGAGGTACGGGAGGAGGCGGGGAGGATCTGCGAGGGTCTCTAGGTCGAGGGGGCTAGGTTTGACGTGTAACCCTGGAGGTCGTTTTTGGTCTCCTGCTCTGTGATGGCCTCTTTCTTTTCTTGTTATGCTTAGAAAAAGATGGCCGCCTTTGAACTCCACAGTAGCTATAGAAACGGCTGGAGTTCCTCCACTTTAGCGCTTGGCTGTCAGTGTCTGACTGGGCTATCATGATGGGCCAGCATCATTAGAAGCTGCTGCACATAGGACACACATTGACACATTTGCTGACACAGGGTGTATAAACAAGGCCCTGTAGACGTGTGTATGTGCGAGTGTGTTTGTTTTTAGGGGGGTAGGGGGGTCACTTTAATTGGCTTGGCCTAAGAACTTACAAGCATCAAAGAACCTATGAGCAACAGAGGCCTGATGTGTTTGGACAACTGAGAACTCACTTTTTCATGTCAGAGATTTAAGACTTTGCCAACAAAATAAAAGTTTCACATCTCTTGTTAGCGTTGAATCATGCTGAATCAGGGACAAAAACCCGTGGCAGCATATCTAAGCCCCCATAGTTTAGCTCTGCTGCCATAGGTGGAAGATCAAAGGTTATCATCTGCTATACACACGATTATGACAAACAAGATGAATAAATTCATCCAACATAACTGTAAGTACTTGACATCTTCAGCTTTGTGTTCCTTCACCAGCCCACTGAATCATAAAACCTTTCTCCTCCTCTAATTTTTTGTAAAGACTTTAATTTTCTAGTTTCTGGAACTTCAAAGAACTGACGATTCGCAAGTCCACATCCCTCTGAGCACTCTGTGAATCTCCATTCTTTCATTTCGACGGCCCCTTCAGTAAATATGTGCAATCGCCCCGCTTTTCAAACAGATTCGTTTCCCATGTATTTATTTTAAATGAATATTATTAGCTGGCCTGGCAAGAAAAGGTTCTTATGCTAATCCACAGGAATCGCAGGCATTTCCATTTAATGCCTACTTATAGGCCATTCTTTAACGACTATTTGCCTCACAGTCTTAGCAAATGAGCTCTGCACCCCAGACTCCACTGCGCTCCTAATTTCATTGGAAAGAAGAAGACCCCCCCCCCACCACCACCACCACCACCCACCCACACACACACACACACACACACACACACTCTCAGTTTTTCTTATTCTTGTGTGACTTTGTGCTGTCTGTTTGCCTCTGGGCTGCTGACAGATGCTTCCATGCATCCAAAATGAGCGCCAGTGGTATGACGATCCACAGCATATTCATAAACACAAAGTAGAACCAGAAGTAGACTGGATGTCCCAGCTCGCTGTGGGCATAGCCATCTCGGTGCTCGATAAAGAAGTAGAGTACCGCTCCATACACCTGACCTGGAGTCACATTACATCAGAAGACAAAATAAAAGTACAATTAAGCAACACTTTATTTTAACACTTTATTAGCTTCTGTCCCGTCTTACCTATTGAAATGATGAGCTGCAGGGGAAATCTGTAGGCCTTATTAGTTGAAAAGGCATAAACAGCCCAAAAGCTGAACGGCCCCCAAAAGCAAGCAGTCACAGTCTCCATACAAACAGTGAAGTTATCAGCACTAGAGAGAAAAGAAACATTAATCACAGCCTTCTTTATCATTTTTATGCACAAAATTGAGAGCAAAAATGAACTTACATCACATATCGACTGTCTCCCTTGGAGTACTCTTTCCCTGTGAGAGAAAAACATAAAACATATTGACCAGATTGTCCACACACACACACAAGTAAGCAGTGCTGGGGAGTATCCATCCATGTTCTCTGTTAGTACTCACACAGCTGTGACAGAAAGCTCTGATCTCCTGGAATTATATCATAATATAGCGAGAACCAGCCCTCGATTACACAATGGATGAAGCCACAAACAGCAAACCAGCACACAGCCAGGCACCTCCATGTGCCCAGTCTGCTGGTGGCCTGGCCGGTGATCAGCCAGGCCACCAGCATAACCAGCCCAGACACAGAAAACAGAAACACCAGAAACTCTGACATCGATCGATCGTTGGCCACATAGTTGGGAATTGAAAGGTCCCGTGGCCAGTAAGGGTGATGAGCTCCAGATGCTTTAGAGGAGTCCATTATCTGTTTGAATACAGAAACATAATCGGCACTAGACTAGTGCAGAGTTAAACATTCTCTGTATTGCACTATATTTCATTCTGTGCTAGTTAATTCACGCAGTTAAAAGAGTAACGTTTTATGTGAGAAGCTCATCAGTGTGCCTTACCGTAGATGCCACCAAATGGATGTTCAGCTCCGCAGGTAATCCGACTTAATACATAGCAGTCAATCTTTGACCTGCTATCTAACGTACCCGTGCACAAAAAACTCAAACGAGGAACGTGCCTGGGGGCCGTTACCTGTGGATCACAACAGCCAATCAAACATCTCTAAGCATAACGCTATTGCACATGAGATCTACTGGCTCACCGATTGGCTCTCCCTCTCGGAACATGCACGTTGTCTATGACATCTACCAATGAACACGTGTCTCTCATTGCAAAGGGATCCGCCCTCTTTTTTCAAGGCGAAAGTCCTAAAACATTTCAGCGATTGATAAAAGATAGAAAATGGCCTTCAATCTGAAGATGCTGCATCTGATAATGATTTAGTAAGGAAGTATTTACAGTTAACTTTTCACTGGCATAGACTGAAAATGACGAGAAGAAAAAATTTAGCTGAAGTAAACTCCTCTTAAATATACAAACCTAACGTGGAGTGTGCCTATGTGATTTCCGAAGATCAGTTGGTCTAAATCATATCAGTTAAAGGATAAGGACAACCTTACATTTTAACTTTAAAGTACACAAAACAAAATTTTCCCTTTACGGCTATAGCAAGAAAAAGAGTCGTCCCAAGCCGTGCCAGGGATTTATCCCTGCCGTGACCCGGATTCGAACCGGGGTTGCTGCGGCCACAACGCAGAGTACTAACCACTATACGATCACGGCGCGCTACTGGGAGACATGCATAACAGTGCAGCAGAAGCGTATATGTAACTGTGTGAGCTGTGTCGTCAAACAGCGGTTTGATGTCGGGCGGCTGACGACTGTTGTTTAAAGTGACGCGGTGACCGTGTGCGGAGCTGGATGCTTTCCGTTGAAAAATAGTTTAATTCATTAACATTCTAATGTGAGTCCTGCATATATATTTCATTTTTTAATACTTAGAGCCATTTTTAGGTTTAACTTAGCTAAAGTAGTTTTTAAGCTAGTTTTTTAATCAGTTCTTCAGACGGTAGTTGTCAAAGCTACAAGAAGGAGGAACAGTAATAAATATTCAATGTTACTTAAAAGTTAAATATATATACGCAAGTTAAAGTGCTACACAAATACCATTCATCTACAGACATGTATTTTGAATTGTTATCGCTCCCATATGGTCTAGCGGTTAGGATTCCTGGTTTTCACCCAGGCGGCCCGGGTTCGACTCCCGGTATGGGAACTTCTGTTTTTATTTTGGTTTTATCAAATTTAGAGTCAAATGCTTTGTATTCATACTTAACTGAGATTCGATCATTTACTTAGTGACTTAGAAAGTCACTGACTGAAAAACTGCAACAAAAATTTATGGGAAGGGTAATCTTAACATTATGCCAATATTATTGCTTCCGTACAGCGTTTCTTCGGGTCCATTGCCATAACAGTACATAGGACTCAAAAATGATTCAAAGTCACACTTCACAAGTGTAATAGCGATATGTTTGGTATTAGTATTTTCCGTATGTTTAATATATGAACACGTGGTGTATACCACGTGGTTGCGTGTCACATGACGGTACACGGAAGCACTAAACGGATTCTGTTCTTCGGTTTACTCAGACATTGTATATCAAAATAGCGGTAAAGACTACCTGAGAAGGAGACTTTAGTTGGCATAGAGAGTCGATATGGGTGTGTCAGAATTAGAGGAATCTTCTTTGTTACTGGACGAAAAGCTGCTTCGTTTCATGGAGCAACTGGAGTTACTGGAGGAGAAGCGAGCCACTTTCAACTCTCTCATTGAGCAGGTACCTGTAGTTTCCTTGTAGGTAAATAGCCAACATCAGACATTTAAGTTCAATTTTTGGTCCCTGATAATATGTAGGTAAATATATAGAAAGTAAATCAAAATGTATATGGCATTCTGGACTATAGGTGTCCTATAATGGGAAATATCTTAGTGTTGTTGGTATATGACAGACTTTTAGGGCTATGTTGACTCTGTTTCACTTCCATAAAAAGCCTTTGAAGGATTTTCAAACTAAATTTACTTATTAAAGGTTTGTAATAAAAATGCTTTGTTTTCCCATTCTGTCAGTATAATGTGACATTACCATTTTCCCCTCAGGGGTGGTTTTCTATGAGCAAGGCACGATATACGATGGGAAACAAACAAGTCTCTGCACTTCAGTATTCGAGTGAGATTGAGCCACTGGTCTGTGTTCAAACCAGGTGAGGAATCAGTATTTTTTATGAAAAAATGAAAAATCTGTTGTTCACTTTAATTTGTTAAAAAGCTTTTTTTTTTAACTTATATTTGTATGTAACAGGACACTGGACAATGGTGAGGTGGAATTCACCACTGAAAGATGTACACAAATTTGTAGTAAAGAGTCTGAAAAAGATCAGAGAGCTATAGAGGATATAGGACCTCAAGACGAAGGTGATGCAGTATTAAAGATGTGTGCCATTGATGTCTACCATTAACTCTGTTATTGATGGCAATATTTGATTTACCAGGTGTCAGGAGAAGAAACAGACCAAAAAGAGAGACTGCAGAAAAAGAGGAAAGCGACAGCACAAGTAGCGAGAAAGCTCCAGCTGGAAAACGTGACCAGAATCCTCAGCAGGACCCATTGAAGTGGTTTGGAGTTTTGGTGCCACAGTCTCTAAAACATGCACAATCATCTTTCAAGCAAGGTATGTTACATGCCCAAGGACATCTTAGTGTTATGGTTTCAGGTAAAAGCTACTCTGCCTCAACTACGGATGGGATTATACTTTCCATGTCTGCAAATAAGCTAGGGTCTGCTGTCGTCCTGGATGGAAATTTCATGATCGGATGGTGAGTGCGGGGTCTGTGCAAACGCAGAGAAATTATGTTATAATGCATTAACTACACATATGTCCCAGCTGGTTGATTTCACAGAAGTATAACATGAACAATATGGAGTATGAGTATTAAGGCTTAACATGTGACTACTTCTGGACATATATCAGGCCAGCCAAGCTTTGAATTTAATTCATATGTGCCAATATTGCCATCTCAAAACACTGCAGCTAGAGAGATCGCAAACACAAACACAAAAAATTAAAAAAAAGTCTACAAAACTGACAACATGCATGTACAGCTTTTAGGAAAAAAATGTTGCAGAGAAATAAAACACAGGAAAACTTAAAGAGAACACACACATAATGTATTCTGCACCATATAAAACGCCTGTTTTATTAATGTGTCTATTATTATGAAATGCAAGACTCTAGATATGCAAACCTTAACTCACATCCATATGAATCAAGGTCTGTTTTGTGCAGCTTGTTAGATATGAATAGTGGTTTCCAGAGTCTTGTGTACACTCACAGCGAGATGGCTACAGCTCCTGTTGTATGCATAACTAAATTTGGATATGGGTAAAGATATTTCTTGAAGGTAGGAGAAAGCTCCTACTGTTCTGCCGCTCCAGCACTCACCAATTTAATTGTTGTTTTCTGTCATTACAGTAATAGAACTGTCTGCTGAGATCGCAGCACTCCAGACCACAGTTTTGAGCGCCAGACAGGAGCTGAAGCACAGCTTGCGCACTCCAGGGGAAAGGCTCAGCAACTCAGCTCGACAAGGTAGCAGACACAATAGTTCTGCTGAGTCAAAGCAGGAGGGGGCTGAAAAAGCGCTTCCAGCCACAGACAGTCAGTAGATTCTGCTTCAGGGGCTCATGAACTAAAAACATCCTCCTGGTGGAGCTAAAAGAGCAGATCCCAGCAGTTCAAACTCTTTCTGTTTCTGTCATTGGTAATTTATTTATTTGATCTCTTTTTTCCCCCCTTTAATTGAGATGGATGTGTTTGTGAAAATGGTCTCATTACATGTGTTGTGAAATCATGAATGTTAGCAGAACCTGTTCAGATGTTTTCAATAAATGGCAAGCAGTGCTTTGTCATAAGGCTGCCTGTTATTTATAAGCTGTAACTAATTACTTTATTAATTGTCAATAAAAGTTCAGGGTTGGCAGCTTGTGGAAATCTTTCATGGATGTTGTTTTCATTTTGATCAAATAGATTAGAAATAGATGATACTGTATATTCTCTGCAGTCCATTACCAGAAGTATTGCTTATGGTGCCCCAAGATACTATATACGAAATGTTAAAAATATATCGAGAAGTAATTATATACATAAAATATACAAATGAACCAACAATTTCTGAAAAAGAAATTACATTAAATTAAAAAATATACCTCAGCCATGTACTATTAAAAATGTCTGAACCTCTTTGTGTTGACTGTTACTTCTTGTATTTATAGCCTATAACACACAAGTCAACCCAAACTGCTTTAGAGACAGACACATTTACATCCCAGGTCTCCCCAAAACCCAGTTTCAAAATACACGAAAAGCTGAAAGATGCGTTTTGTTGTGTTTACTAAGTATTATGGAAAGTAAAAGTCACAGTGATTTAGTTGTCATTAAAATGTGCTCACAAGTTTCACACCGGTGATGTTTCATATCGTAAATCACGATACAACACATGTGCAAATATATATGTGTGCAAGTCAGTAATAAGTATTTTCTATTTATATGTTTTCTATTTATATTATTAACAAAACAGAGATGCAGACCTAATTTAAAATCCTTTTGGGGATGATGCATAGATCCGTAGAAACTGGCTGTTATCATACCGACATGAGCATAATTGAAAACATTTGACCGAGCGCCACCACCCTCCGATTCCAGCAGTTTCACTGAGGACAGCCGAACATTACCGGGAACTACCGAAATGGGAAACGAAAGTCCCGTTTATTGTGTGTACTTCCTGGTCCAATTATAATACTCCCTATATGCCTCCATGAAACGCAGCGCTTTGCGTCCGAACGACGGATGGGAGCGCAGAAACAACGGATGTGGCCTCAGTGTTATTATTGATGTGTCCAGACATCCGCAGCAGACTGTGCAGCCTGATCGTGGCCGATTTTGGACGTGCGAACGACGCAACTCCTGCTCGAAATACAATTTTCCTTTTGTCTGCGCAACTGGGAGCAACATTTGTGATGTGTAATAAGGGATTGGGAAGTAAACACTCAGGCCTGCGCTCATGATCAGAGGCGAGGTGAGATTGATACCTCGGACTCAGATTGCCCTTGATTGCAAGTTGATTTCACTCCGGAGAGGAGGAACTGTCTGCTCCAATGGCGTCAGTTTCCAAGGTCTCTATTCTGGATTACTTTAACATTGTGTTCGAGGGGGAAAATGGGAAAATCGAGTCCAACTGTAAGGCTTGTGGCACCAGGATCCAGGCGAAACGGAGCGTCACGTCCAACTTCGTAACGCACCTTAAGGTAATGGTTTCCGAATAAAATTTTACATGTGGCTGTTAACATCTGTCTCATCTTGTTCATATCAGGATCAGCAGAAGCAGCTGACTCTACGACATCTCTGGAGGATTAGCTGTAAAAACCTGACTATACAGACAGTCTGTTGCTTCTCTGCAAGGAGAAACGGAGGGGAGGGGTGGGGGTTACCTATACCTTATCATCTCCCACAGAAATGTAGTCAACATGCTGTGTAGAGGTATAGAAGTGAACTAAGTATAACAACCTCATGCTCCTCTGTCTCTCTCCATTCAGCGTAAACACCAGGCTATGTATGATGACTTTGTCAAAAGGAAGGATATGAAGAGAGAGGGTTACTCCTCTGCTTCCCTGCACAGTTTCAACGCCAATGGAGGGAATACCCGCTACACACTCCCTATTAGTGCTGGAGTGGGGGGAGGAGGAGGAGGAGTAGCAGGTGGAGTTGTTGGAGGAATGGGAACTCTTGAGGGAGGAGTAGGAGGAGGCTCTGGAGGAGGAGTGACCAAGTTTGACAGACATGATCCACGTCAGGTGTGTTGTAGCCCGTTCTCGCTGGAGCTTGCAATGTTGCAAATGTAACAGATGATTTATTGAGATATTGCAGTAAAATCATCAGCTATTTAAAAAAATGTAATTTGCAGCTTTTTTCTTTTTAAACTACAGGTTCTGATTTCTGAGGCTATAGCTAAGATGATTGTGCGTGATCTCCAGCCAGTGTCCATAGTGGAAAATCAAGGCTTCAGAGAATTGCTTCAGCTCCTGGAGCCACGTTACACCCCTGAGCCCCAGCATTACATCCAAAGCCAACTTCTTCCAGCCTATGCCTACCAGGCCCAGCTGGCCACCCGTCAGGCCTTGGCCTCAGCACACGCCCTTAGCCTCAGCCTGGATCTCTGGAGAGGATTATCTGGTGTCACTTCAGGGTAAGGAGGTAAAACAAGCCAGAAACTACAAAATGGAAACTTGGTTTGAATCCCTTTACTGAAGACTCCACTTCTCTCTCTCTTTCTCTGTAGGTACCTTGGTGTCACCTGCCATTTTCTTACATCTGAGTGGCAAATGCGCTCAGCTCTCCTGGCGTGCCTTCCACTGACTGGTGGCAGCTCCGGGAATCGCATACTTTCCGAGTTTGATGAAGTATGTCACTCTCATGGCGTGTCAGGCAGAGCATTTCGTGTTGTGGCAGACCCTCTCCTGCCGACAAGAACAAGCGGAAAGCCGTGCTGCCTTCCCGGTTTCCTGCTTTCACCTCCTCTCGGTAACGGCCAAGATGGAAATGATGAAGAAGAGGTGGACAGTAGTAACGATGTGGAGCAAGGGATCAGGAATGGCCACGGCGACGCTGGAGAAGAAGGAGAATGGGAATACACATGGGAGCAGGGTTTGGGCGTTTCTCGGGTGGACTGTTTCTCCCGCTCTCTTGAACAGTGTGTCAGGGAAGGACTGCGCTCCTGTCCACAGCTCTCATCCACACTGGCAAAGGCAGCCTGTTTCTACAACTACATTACCTCTGCCGTCCCACCTGAGAAGCTCAGCCAAGTGTTTGATGGTCCAGGGTTGATGATGGGGGGACAAGGAAATTTCCCAGAGGCAGCACGAGACTGGGCTGCTCAGCTTAAGGCAAGTTAAAGTTAGGGTGTGACATATTATACTGAATTTCTTGTCATCAGTAATGTCACCAAATAACCACATTGCATCAGCTTCAAACATTTAACATGAGCAGTATGTTAAGTAGAAGGGGCACAAATAAAGTGTTGCTAGTAAAATAAATGCATAATACCATTAATTCAAGGTTTACACCATGAGACTGAGATTTCACTTTCTAAAAGAACTAAATTCACAGTATAGGTTGACATCTTTAATAACTTTTATGTATTTGTCTGCTTTGATAAAGGTCCTTCGGCGTCTGCTGGACTCTGTGGATTTCCTGGAGGAGATGAGTGGTCCAGGGGAGCTGGGGCTGGGTGGTACAGAGAGAGCCCTGCTGAGGGAGTTCACGGACACTTTGGAGCCCTTCACAGAGGCCTGGGATATGGTGCACGGAGACAGACAAGCAGACGCACAGACAGACAGACACGTGTCTATCAGTCTCGCTCTGCCTTGTGTTCTCGGCCT
This sequence comes from Tylochromis polylepis, assembly GCA_015107715.1. Lineage (NCBI taxonomy): Eukaryota > Metazoa > Chordata > Actinopteri > Cichliformes > Cichlidae > Tylochromis > Tylochromis polylepis. The sequence goes on from VVHJ01018725.1 coordinate 52,640, forward strand.
CCGCAAGCATCTCTCCGAGACCTCCACCCCCCATTGCCCCTCCCTGGTTGTGGGCCTCAGCCGGGCTGTGGAGCGTCTTCTTGCGCCTATCCTGGAGAACCCCCTCTACATCACTGCCACCACCCTGGACCCCCAGTTCAAGCTTTCTTGGAGCAGTAACCCTGACTGGCACAGACAAGTTATCATAGAGGAGGTATCCAAACATTCCACAGCCTCCAGCCCCGTAAATCTCAACGCAGACTTTCATCCACAGTCCCACACTCCTCCTGTCCCAGCTCCATCACCGATCTCCTCACTTTCTCGGCCCTGCAAGTTGTTCTCTTTCATCAAGCAGAGACCCACAACACAGGCCAAGAGCCTAGAACAGGAATTGGCTATCTACCTACGTGAGGAACCCACAGACGAGGAAGCTTTGCACTACTGGCAACGTAAAGCTATTGACTTCCCTCTGCTTGCCCAGGTGGCCAAGAGAGCTTTTACCATACCTGTTTGTGGTACTGTGGTGGAGAGCATTTTCACTATAGCTGGACGCTTTCTGCTGCCAGAGAGAGGGTGTGTCTTACCAAAGAACCTGGAGACGCTCATCTACCTCAAAGCCAACTACAGATTATTATGGACTTAAAGCTCTTTCTTTATACTTGCAGTAAAGTAACTTCTTGGATTCTAACCTCTATACCCTTCTAAGGAAACTGAGCTAGCACGATAACATAATCCTCATACTGCACATGATTTCATATCAGATAGAATGAATCACCAAGAAGGATTTCAGAGCTGCAACTCATTTTAATCCTCGAGATCGGTTTTCTCGGCTACAGTGGGTGTGGATCGCTGTCAGCTTACCCTCGTAGCAGTATTAGCCTGCGCTGTCGTACCACATGCTGTGGACTGAGTTTGCTGGAAGCAGATCAATACTAAAGCATTTACTTTGACATCCTTTTGCCTGATCAGGGTCTCCAGACAACCACAGATCTCCCACTTTCTCATGTATCCATCAGCCAACACTGACAAACCCACAATAACCGGCTAGTCAAGTTTTGCACACTGTAGCAGCTCATGTTTTTTTAGCCTTAGGTTGTGATTCATTATTTTGATGCTATTTTTAAAGGACGACATCAGCTAGTCAACAGTATGTTAATGCACCGTTCAATCTTTGTTTTAACTATGTGTGTGTGTATGTGTGCCTCATCACTGGGAGATGATAATAAATTAGTTTCACTTACTTTAACGCCGCTGCGGGTGTGTGCAGTTTGCAGATGTCAGTGAATGCACATGTGACACACTATTTTTTTATTTACTTATTTTGAAGAAAAGCTGGATTGTGCTTCATATGTATCATTTTGACCCTAATTTATATCATCCTCTGTCAGTCCTTCAGAGGAGAGGTGAATTTCATTTCATTTTTATTATCAGCACTTTTCTCCCCCCCTCCCTTTTTCAATTTCATGTGAACTTTGAGGAAGTGAAATGGGTTTGACCCTGTGTCTGCCACAAAAGACTGGCAAAGAATGAGTGTTTGTGACACGGCAAAGGCTTTTCTTTGTCTAACTTCACATAGATATTTTAAAATAATTTTGCTGAGCACCCCTTTGAAGGAAAACAGGGAATAAAATAGAGTGTGTTAGCCTTTTTTTCTTTTCTTTCTTACTCTGGGCTGGGCCTGCGGGGAGGCAGGGTAATTGCAATAATTCCATTACAGTTAAATTTGAGTCAGCAGGCAGGCAGCAGTCACATCCTACACCCCCCTCCCTCCTCCCTTCTCACAGGCAACAAGCCTCACAAAATCTTATTTCTAAGGAACTGAGAAATAAATGGTGGGACTGCATGCAGCTACTGTACATTTGTTCTATAATACTGCATTAAAGGCATGAAGTGCTTCGGTGCCTCAATTAAGGAGCTATGATCAATAAGGTAACAGTAAACAACAGCATCCGTCAGTTTGAAGATGAATCCCTGATATAAGTGCTGTCACAAGGCTTACATATATTTATTATTACTACCTGCAAAAAAACAAACAAAAAAAAAAAGCCAAATGTAACAGTTTTTGTTGTTGAAAATCAACGTGTTAATCTGTGGGCGATACAAAGAGAGTCCCCTCATAGATCATAATTATGAGAGATTGCTGTGATTGTAATGATTATCACCCCAGGATGTCTCTGGATTTAGATATGGAACTAGATATCTGTGTGGACGTGTCACTGTGTTCATCTTTGAAGCGTGTGTTTTCCCAGCTTTCCACGGGTGTGTTGTTGTTGTTCTTTGTTAGTATATGTGGAGCAGCTTGAAGCACCCACCCCCCTCCCCAGCTGTGACAGCTCATCCATTTGAGTTAGATGACTGGGCTGGGATGCAGCCCTATTGGTAATTGCCTCTGAAATGAATTACTTGGCAGACAGTGAGACCAGGGGAGGGGGAGGAAATTGTAATTGAACTGCCCCCTCGCTCCCTCCCTCGCCCTTATACCTCAAGTTATTACATCTGCAGTGCAGAAGGACATTTTCCATCCGCACACAGACACACAAAATGCACACACCCTTACAAAACCAATTCTTCCCTCTCCCCGCACGATGGCCTCAGCAAAGCACCATATTGATGCAGGGTGATTTCATAGATTGATTGTTCACAGGCACATGCACACTCTTGCACTCTTATTCACAGCACAGAGACAAATGCTCTCTTACACACTGAGTTTGCATTTGCTTGTACTGCTCTGCTCCAGATACTGAGGTGCCCTTTAGCTGGCCTTCCTAATACCTAATGGGT
>VVHJ01018725.1:55419-69961 GCA_015107715.1 Tylochromis polylepis
GGAGTTGGCACAAACAGAAGCGGTGTTTAGTATCTTGAAAGCCCTGGTTACCCCGTACACACAGACACACTCAGCCAAGCAGTGTTATTAATAACCTGCCTGTTGCTGGCCTGCTGACAGTTAGAAAGCCTGATGGATTGAAAAGCACTCGTGCTTGAGGCAGTACATTTGTGTACAGTGTATGGTTTCTCTTTCACAAATTTGGACATTGTCTAAATTATGGAAGAAATTTAAGACTCATCTTGTCCCCTTCACCATATACGCATACTGGCTGTCAGTCATATGTTGTCATTTGGCCTTTTAATAGCCAGGGCACTGTAGGCGGGGGAGTTAGTAAACTGAGCCACCTACCCCCTACCCTGGTCAGATATGCACATGTTTTGACTCCAGCCTTAGCACACAATAGATGCTATTTCTGTAATGCACTAGGGTCATGACTCCACTTATACCCTCCACCCCTCCCCATCTGTCTCTCTCTCCTTTTCACCCCTGCTCTTTATCTGACACCGTCACCTACTTGCACAGAATCATGGCGGACAGAAACAGCCGGTTCAGCGTCAAGAGGAAAGAAAAGAAAGTGGAAAGCAAAACGAATAGTGAGAAGGACAAAGAAAAGGAAAAGGTGAACGAGAATATGGCGAAAAAGCCCGAAAAACCCTCGAAGAAACCAGAGAAGGTCCCTGAGCAGCCAAAGAAAGATGAAGACAAGAGGAATGGGGAAAGTGAGGGGGCAGCAGGTGCAGACGCAAAAAACAGTGATGAAAATGGGGAGTTTCAGCCTATAGAACTGCCACCGTTTGAGATCGTCACAGGGTGGGTAAAATTTACTGTGTGTGCTGCAAAGGAGTTCAGATCAGTGTGTCCCACTAACCTGTTTCAGTCTTTAACACAACCACATTTTGACTGGATGATGTTTTATCTTACAGATTAAGTCGTTTCTACGTATAAGTCATATTGTTCGAAAGTACATGTTCTTTACTTGATTTCAATGAGACAGGAAACTAGTGACTTGCACATGCTGTTATTAACTTAGTGGCAAGAATAGGGATGAGTCACAGAGTGAACACTGATGCTGGGCCCAGATATATCCCCCTGCCTAGCATCTGTTTCCCTGTATCTGTCTTATGATTATGTGCTGTCAAAGCAAAGAGCCATCAAAGTTATATGAGATCTATTTTGTGTGATCCATCTGGCTCTCCTTGTGCAGTATAGCAATAGATTATTAAGACCGGGCAGATGGAGTAGTTTGTGCTTTACTAGCCAAGCCATAAAGAAAAAGAGCCTGGCAGATTCACAGATGGGATAGTTTCTTTAGGCCATAACATTTAGTTGTTGACTCTTTATTCTTCATTTTATTTATTACTTTAGTTTGGATCATCACAAAATGAGCAACCCATGCTTAGGCAAGCAAGTGAACGTCTGTCCACCTGGAAAGTTGTTTGTGTAACTTTTTCTCACATTGCACTGTCATGAACCATGATGAGAGGTGACAGAGGACAAACCTTTTGACCCTAACGATGAGGACAGGTTATGCCAGTAAACCACTTCCTTTTAGATTCACTCACAAGGCAAAAGGGCATCTTTGTTAAAACTCAAACTTTTACTCTACCAGGGAACAGATGAGCCCATTCTACTTCAAGTTTCAGTTCAGGAATGTGGAGTACTCATCAGGGAGGAACAAAACCCTCCTGTGTTTCAGAGTGGATACAGCAGGAGGCAGCGCAGAGCCTCTGAAAGGTTACATGGAGGACGAACATGCCACCGCTCATGCTGAGGTGGCCTTCTTTGAACAGGTAATGCCATTTTGCCCAAATGTGAACTCCACATTTTCTCATTTCTAACTTCATAATACAAACTAGACGTCAATCTCAACTCCCACCTCTATAGGTGCTCCCTAATGCCTCTCTAGAGTGTGACGTCACATGGTATGTATCATCTAGTCCCTGTGCAGCCTGTGCTGCCAAGTTAGCCACCATCCTCCAGCAGCGCAAAAAGCTACGTCTTTGTATATTCTGTTCCCGTCTGTTCGAGTGGGAGGAGCCAGAGATAGTTGAAGGGCTTAAGGCTCTGGTGAGAGCCGGCTGCAAACTGCGAATGATGAAGCCGTCTGACTTCCTGCATGTGTGGGAAACATATGTGGAGAAGGAGGACCAGAGCTTTACACCCTGGGAGGATTGTCAGGAGAACTACAACTACTATGTGGAGAAACTGGCAGATATCCTCAAGTAGATGTGAGTCAGTGTGTGTGTGTTGTGTATGCAGTGATCCACCATGCTGTTTTTGGTTCATTACAGAATTTTTTTAAAAGGTTTATATAGATGGTAACTTGGTTTTCCATGTGGATTTTGCCCTCTTTCTTGTCCCTGTTACAGATGCACGGGACATCTCCACTGACTGATCCACAAATCGGACTACTTGAGAAATTCCCACTGGCTGAATGTGTGTTTCTTGCAGTCACATGTAAACGGTGCAGAATGTTGTTAGTTTGAGCACTCTTGGCAACATTTTATACTTTTTATTAACGCAATTCATGTGGACACTTAAAATGCTTGAATTTTTACATAAATATATCAACCAATCAACATCCAAGTGGTTAGAGAACAAAGCAAGAAGCAAAGAACAAAAGTGACATTCATCGTTACAATAAAAATAAGCTTCGGAGAACACCACAGCTTAGGTTACATCTGCTGCTTGTTCAGAGAACTGATAATCTAACTCAAGAACAACAAATAAATTCTCCTACATGTCATCGTACATGTAAAATATATACAGCAACTCAAAATGAACAGTAATGATAAATGATGCTCAGCTCATAAATAATGTTTTTTCTATTTAACAGTGCCTTTAAAAAACCAAATTCATTCAAACAATGTGAATTAAATGATGTATAAATCCTCAACAGTTTTATGCTTTTCAGTAATGTGTGTATGAAATATCTGTTCACGCATATTTTATGAAAGCTCATATGTTTGTTTGTTTTTAGTAGCTGGTTTATCTAGCACTGAAGAGGAGTAAAAGTTTCCAGCTGTGGGTCATGACAGAGTACTTCTAAAATGAAAAACTTTTACATCAATCTTAATGATCTTCAGCTGAGTTTCAGATGTCCTGTGATAGCCACATCACTAGATTGCACAAAGATGTTGTTTTCTAGTGTGCACTGACCATTAAAGCCTCACAGGACTGAAGCAAGTCTGCCGACTCATTAATAGGCATATTGTTGATAAGATATGGAAAGGCTTCTTCATTGGCTCATTTTTGAAAAGAACTCAGCCCACCGTTGGTTTCTGTTGTTTCCTGGTTGTCAGTCGTGGCAGCTAAAGACATAAAAAGGTTTGTAGAAATACAGAGAAAATGATATTTTATGTTTCTGTTTTAGAAAAGCTGACACAGCATCATCATAGATAAAAATTCTTTTTTAAAAAGACCATGAGGAAAGTGTATTTGTAATTTAAACTACCTTGGTCCTCCTGCTTGGTTATTGGTAAGGGTGTTGTTTCATTGCAAACTGTGCCATTCTCCTCCTCTTCTGCTGTTCAGACGGATTAAGAAAGGAAAGAATCAGCATCTTTTACGACAGCTGAGCACTTATTTAAATCAATCACATTTTCTCTGCTTACAGCCTGAAGCATGAGACTATTTGCTGAATTTTTTACTTTTCAGTTTATATTCAGGCTTACGGCAAAATATGACATTTAAAGGAAGCAGGTTTTTTTTCTCTTAAGGAAGTGATGCATTTCTCAGTTTCCCCATATTATATAGTTAAAAAAAAAAACAGCTGATGAATCAATTATGATAATGCCTTCTTCGAGAAATTAGTTATTTGCTTTACTCATTTCTAGATTTATTTATTTTTACCTTTAGCTGGTGCATTCAGAGAGGCATCAGTGATGTACTCAACCAGTGGACACGGTACATCTGCAGTAAGAGGAATAAAGAACTTAAATACAGGAAGTCGCATGTAAACTTTCAAGTGCAAGTCAGTAGTTTCCCAGACTTTCTTTTTTTGTTTTTTGTGGTGGGCTGTATCTACAGCATACTTGGACAGGGCCATCAAAACCACATCACTGACATGGTGTTAACTTACCAGTTATCTTTAGCTCAGCCATTGTCGGAAACAGGTTGACCTCTTCCATTTTGTCATCACGACCATCTGCGTGAAAATTAACAGGTCAAGTCATTGTGATACTTGTATTGATTTTTACATTTATATAGATTGGGTGTCACTTTAACATTGTGCTAACTTTTGGATTCCACTAACTCTTTGAGAAAATAGTTGATCTTTGGCTACAAAATGCTTCACCAACTTATTGCTACTTTGTCTGTTTTATAATGTTGAGCAGGAGAGATGCCTGCTATACCCAAGAAAGCCACTTTGAGAGCAGTGAGAGGGATCCAAAAGGGTAAAAGTGCAGGCTGGATGGCTAAAAATGTTGTGAATCTGTCAAACCAAATGCAGCTGCAGATTTAGGTGCAAATCTTTTTTCTATAGGTTTTTTTCCCCCCACTTTGACAGACAACTCAGTTTGCCCATTTTACTTCATTCTAAAAGTTATGATGTTGCTTCTTACAGATTTTTAGAATTTGCACAGTCAAAAAGACAAGAAAGCAATACTTGGTTTGCGGAAGATTCTCAGGGCCATGCATCCTATCAAGACCACAGCGATCCCAAATACGATACAGCCAGAGATGGAAAGAAGCACCCTCCTCTTTAAAACTAAACATTAAAACAAAAACAAAACAAAGCACAGGATTAAAGACAGAATATTATTTTGAGTGAAGATTCATAACTAGCAGAGCTCAGTTATACTTACGAAGGTTCTTAGTCTTGAAAGAGTCACTGGATTTTGAGTATAAGGGTCTCTCATTACGAAGTCCATGGCAGGTGTATGTACTCTGGTCTGGGTCATTGGTGGGAGTCACTTCATGTGTCGCAGTGGCTGAATTATGGATTTTTTCCCCCTCTCTGGACCTATTAAAATTCAGTTTATTGAACATCTGCATTACTGCTGAATTTTCCTAAAGGGCAGAATCTACACAGGTCACTAATTATTATTAACATTATTATATTACCATGTGTAATTCTCCCACGTGTAGCCCTTTACTTCACATTTTAGACTCAAGCTATCAGTGGAGAAGACTTCTGACCAGCCAGTTAGCAGGACTATAGTAGCCTTTGGGCGCTCTGTAATAAATGCAACAAAAAAGTGAATAACGAACATTCAAAACCAAAAGAACGAAAGGAGGAAATCAAAAAACGTACCTTCAACTTTGAGATGTACTGAGTTACTGTGGTCTGAAAAGAAGACCATATCTGTTCCTCTTTTAACTTTGCATTTATATGAACCAGAGTCTTTTGTTGTCACAGAAGTGATATTGTGATTGCTTCCAGATGAGCCAAACCATTCCAAATCATCTTTGTACCACAGATACTCCCATCCAGAGGAAACATTAACGTGACAGTTAAAGGAGACTGAATCGTCAGAGTGCATCAAATCGTGTGCCGGATTCTGCTCCAGTGTGACTGTCGGTTTTGCATCTGAGGGTTGATAAGAATCAACAATAAGAGTTGTACAATAGCACTGAAATATAAGTCAAACTGCATAGCCTGATCTAAAGGTAAGATGACCATTAACTAGTCTGCACAGCTTTAAATATCCATTTTCATAACGAGAATACTTCTCTGCCAGCATGAAAAAGCTATTTTATTTGAGGTAGTTTATTTTCTTTCTTGCAGAGTTACATGATGGTGCTGCTCCATCCCTATGATGCTACAGTATATATAACAACATTTCTTAATGTGTTTTTTTAAAGTGTAAATATAATAATGACTTTACAGGACTTTATGTGAATTAACCACTGGCTTCCTGAAGACTTTATCACCTTTGCACTGAATGAGGTTAACATGGGTGTTTGTGTTTTTATGGCTTCTCTAATTTTCAAGCCAGCCTTCCCCCTCTCTGGTGTGATCTCATACTGAACATTGCATTTGTAAATGGGTCATCACTCTCATTGTATAACTCTTAGCAAGAGAGTAAACAGCCTTACATTTGCAACATTTTAAACCTTTGCTTTACAGCTAAACTAAAAAAGACGAGTTTCAATGAAGAACCGTGTCAAAAAGAAGAAGAAGAAAACAAATCTCACCATAGACATGAAGGTTTAGTGGAGAACTTTTGTTGCTGTACAAATCCCTGCTCTTCAGTTTTCCTGAGCAGCTGTAGCTTCCCCTGTTTGAGGTTGAAGCAGAAGTGATGGAAAGATTTCTTGTGTCATTTTTTGAATTATAATCCTGGACCTTAGTTTCATCTCTGTAAAACGCGTATGTCCAGTCAGCACTGTCCTTCTGCATCTCACAGCTCATAGTCACATTCTCAGCAGGGAACACATCTGACCATTTGGTTACTAGCTTCAAAGTTGGAACAGGAATTTCTGATAAAAAAAATAAAAGAGACTTGTTAATCATTTTACAAATCATTAGAGACATTCTCTTTTGATTCTCACCATAATAATCCCCCAAAGTATCTCAAATCACATTAATTCAAAGTGGCTTTCTTTGGCTCACCAGAGACTTCGAAGGTCCGCTGGTCACTGAATTCTGTGTTGAATCCTGTTTTGTTTCTTTTGGCCTTGCACTTATAAGCTCCCCGGTTTGGCCAACTGAGTTTTTCCATTTTTAAACTGTTGTTGTTGGTGAGAATTGATGTTTCATCTTTGTACCAGTCATAGCTCCAGCCATCTGAGTTTTCAACTTTGCATTCAAAGGACACCTTTTCTCCAATGTAAAGCTTTTTAGCATCTGGCTGTTGGGTCATTGAGGGCTTAGGCTTGTTTTCTAAAGAGACAAAGAAGAAGTAGTATTTGTGTGTTTATTTTTAGACAGAAGCAACTGAAGTGTTCATGAATTAGGTTTTGAAATGAAAGCACAAACAAACCTGCTAGACTACAAATAAATATTCTAAAAGGGTCAATAGAAACTTACCTTGCACTTTAAGCTGTTTAGCTGCACTTAAATCAGTTGTGAAGGCTGGATTTTGACCTCTTGTTGCTTTGCACGTATACGAGCCCCTATCTGCTGTTCCACTAATTGGAACTACAAGTTTGTCTGATGATCCAGGAAGCTCTTTGCCATTTTTGTACCACAGGTACTTCCATTCAGATTGGACACTGATGGCACAGCTAAAGGTGACCACTTCTCCAGCAAACATCACCTCATAGTTTGGATCTCGTGTCAGTGTGAGAGTGGGTTTCTCAGCTGAGGGGATATAAAAATGCCATGACAAACAAAAATTACGTAGGACCTAATGTGTAGTTAGTGATGTCCCTTAAACAAATACTCTTTTATTTTAATATAACATTTAATATTGTTCATACCTGAATTTGAAAAATTCCTTTGTAAAAATACACAGAAAAAGCATTTGTGATGTTTTGTAAATTTCTAAAACTCACCATACACTGTGAGAGAAACTTCAGAACTGTTTTGGCTGGTGACAGCCCTGTTCTGGATTTGTCCACTACACTTATATGTTCCTGTATGATCAGCTGAAGCAGAGCTGATGGAAAGACCAGCTCCATTCGCATCAAAAGACACAGTGTCATCAGCATGGACCTGTTTCCCATCTCTGTACCATGTATATGTCCAGTTATAGCTGTCCTGCCCCATCCCACACTTGAACTTCACACTCTCAGTGGGGAACACTTGCTTCCACTGGGGTGTTTCTGTTAAAGCTGGAACAGGAATCTCTGAAGAAAGCAGACACATTAACCATTTAACATAACATGCTTTTACAGGTGCAGTTAGCAATGATTTCTATTATTTAGTTTGTGAAACAGGATGCGTCCTTTTACACAAATGATCTTTTTCTTTCCCTGAGAGCTCCACCTATATTCTAACACCCTGACCGCTTTTGAGGCATCCCTCCGTGCTTTATGCTACGCCACAACATCCTGTTTCGACAGACGATGCAGAAAATAACGGAAGGAAGATGCTCTCAAAATGCTGTTTCACGGAGTATAAAACAGTTTTGAGGTTTTAATAACAGTATGGACAACACAAAATATGACCATCTTATAACATGAGATTGGCATTCTGCATATTCACAATACCCAACTGTTTATTTACAACAATAGTTTTACTTGTTTTCACCTACCGTGGTGGTGAGGTTTGAGAAAACTGATAAGAATCTCATGTTTGTCTGTGAGGTATATATGAAGCCACTCAAAGGGCCAAAAGCAGCCTACATGGCTCTGTCCAAAGGTGACAGAATCACCCTATTAGCCTGTCATATTATTATTACTTTGTTATTTCTTAAACTGTCAAAAAGAAGTTAGTGTTAATGTAATGTAAGTTAATGTAATACCATGCACATGCAAGAAAACTCACTCTTAACTTGGATCGTAACCTCTTTGCTGAATCCAGAGTTGACTCCCCTAGATGTAAGGTGAGCTTTGCAGGTATATGATCCGTTATGTGTCTGACGGACTGAGGTGATTTTTAATGATGAGCCGTCTCCATTAATGGTCTCAACTGAGTTATTTTGGAGCTGCTGACTATTTCTGTGCCATGTAAACATCCAGCCAGGGCCGCTGTTGTCAACTTGACAGCAAAATTCCACTGCCTCATTTTCAAACACATCTTTCCAGGCAGTCTGAAGCTGCAGAACTGGTGTTGGTGGGTCTGCAACACAAAAAATAGTCAAAACAGAAGTTAAAAAATAATCAATTAACTGCAGGTTAAAAGAGTATCAGTAAGAAAACCAAATTGCCATGTGCATCATCCAAGTACTATACATGTATCCAAAGGTTACACACAGCCTCATGTAGATAAACATGAATGAACTAGTCTATGTACTGGTGGCACAGTGGATAGATATACTTACCAATAACGTCAAGAGTTATGCTCTCACTTGAATCTGTAAGAACCTGACCTCTCTTGCCTTTGCAATAATACTGTCCACTCTTTTGAGTCGTTGCAGAATTTATGGTATATGTCTGGTATGGTATGGTATTAACTGCTGGAATCTGGTTTTGACCATGGTACCACAGGTACTCCCATCCAGAGGACACATCAACACTGCAGCTGAAAGTGATGGATTCGCCGGGGAACATCTTGCCAAAGTCTGAATCTCGTGTCAATGTGGGCTTGGGTGTACTTGCTGCTCAGGACAAAGAAAGAAAAGGGTATGCTTCAGCTATGCCCTCTCTATAAATACAACAAAAATATTCCAGCAAAACTTACCATAAACTTGAATTTTGACAACTCCACTTTCTTTAGTTTGACTAGGATTCTTTTTGCCCTTAACAGCACAGGAGTAATTTCCAGAATCTTGTTGTGATGTTGCTGTGATTGTAAGCACCGACTTATCTGGGGACTGAGACAAATTTGGGCCAGAGCCTAGAGGGCTTCCATTTTTCTTCCATGTGAAGATCAGCTCCGAGCTGCTAGCGGCACTACATTTTAGCTCTACTTTCTCAGAAGAGAAGACGTCTGACCAGGAGGAAGTTCGCTGCAGATCTGGTACTGGAGGCTCTGAAAATTGATTAAAAAAGTGAAAGAATGAGAATGAATGGGAGTTTACACTCCTAAAAAAAAAACAACTGGAAGTATGTTTAGATTCCATTCATATATTCAGAATCTGAGCAAAATCCCCTAATGATGGTTAGTGGCTACTGACTTAATATAAAAATATCAGTAACTCTAAAAAAAAAACTAATTACAAACAAAGTATACAGAGAAGCATCTGTGAATGTATAACGCAGTAAAAGCTGAAGTAGATGGGAGCACAAAAAACACACCAGATGCTATTCCTGTCAGCTAAGAACAGGTAACCGAAGTTACCAAAATTTGATGATTAAAGATCGGACTTTTTTTTACTGGTTAGATTTCTGTGATGACATAACCTCAGAATTGTTGCATTGAACGGCATGTTTTATGGGACAGCAGGAGGTATTTAGATACTCTACAGCATCAATCAGACATCATATAAAAAGCTTACTGGAGTAGCCCATTGTTGCTGGCCCTGCCCATTCCTTTACAGCTAAATTGTACCCATCTACTTTCAGCAGGATGGCATGCCAAAACTCAAACACTGAAACTGCATTCTTGAACACAACGAATTGTTCACTACATTCAAATCTGACTAGATCTCAGTGAAATACATCACCTTTTGGATGTGGTGGAATAAAACAAATCCATCATGAAGGTACTGCCCACAAATGTGCAGTCTGTGCATGATGCTTGTCATGTCAGTTAAGGTAGCTCTGAAGCCAAAAACGAGTACTACATGGTAGCAGCACGGTGTAAGTGGTGTTTGATGAGTACATATTATTAAAAAAACAAACAAACTGAGGTCATCATCTCACCAAAAAGAGGAGGTGCTGCTGTTGACTCAGAAGTTTGATAACTGTAGGTGGATACTGGATGAACAAGAGAAGAGATGTGAAGAGAAAAATTTAGATTAAAAAACAAGCCAAGGTTTGAGTCATAGCCACATGTAAAGTTGAGACTTCAACAAAAACAATGGTAACAGTTAAATCAGAGCTGCAATCTCAAACTGCAATGCCTAATTCAATCTTTATTAGACATAAATGATTGAAATGAACACACAATGAACGTTTTTCACAACTTTCAGAATTTTTAGCTTGGCAAAATAATGAATCAAAGCACTTATCATGTAGAAAAGGGGGGGGGGGAATCCTTTGATTCCTACATACAAAACAATTACACAATAAATCTACTCTCCATATTGTCGAGTGAAATTTTACCCATGACATGATGACAGAAGACTATTGAGATTAGAATGGCATGAGGAAATACTGGCACATGAGCTTAAAGTAGTGTGTGTCTAGTTGTAGGAACTTTCAGACTCATGACAATAAAGTACTTCATGTTCCTGTTGTTAAATTTACCCAAGTTCTACTTCCTAAACATTGCTCTTGCTTGACTCAGACTTGGCTTCAGTACATAAATGTTGGTTTAAGAGTTGGTTTATAATCATAAAAGTTAACTTCAGTCCTGAATATGGTGGGTTTTTTTTTTCAAGAATCATCTTAAACTTCTAAAATGCTACAATCTGCTCAAATGTGTGAAAATCTGCTCTCAGCGTGAAAGACAGTTTTTCCCTACCATCGTTCTCCTGAGAAGCACAAACGGCGACCATATCTGTCAAAGAATGAAATAATGTTCAGTTGCATTAAGATTTGCATGTAAGTGAAAATATTCTTTATAAACTACAGAAATGAACTTAAACACTTAAAAACTTACATATTACACCGAAGACCTTGAACAGCCACATTTTCCATTGAGCTGCACATGAAGCACATGTAGAGACTGGGTGTCTCAGTTGAGTCATATATCTGCTCCGCTGTGACATTCAGTAAAGGAAATAGAGTGCAGTTGCAGTATAAATGGGCGTATGTGACAACTTCATTTCTGAACTCACCTCAGGACAGCAGCTTTCCTGTCTCTCTCTGACAACTGCCTTTTTTTGTTGTTGAAGCAACAGGAAATGTGTTGGTGAACCACATTCAGATGTTTGTTGCTGATACAAAGTTAAACTGCTGATTTGTGGGAAATAAAAGGAGGGTTTAGGGAATTGAAAGAACGTGCAAGATGCTAAAATGTTGAAAAAGCTCGATATTGTGCTCAATTTGACGATTTTAGACCTAAAGTCTTTTATGACTTAGCCAGTATATGCTTTAAAAGGAGGTATCTGGCATATTTCATCATGCAAGACTTAGGTTAGCAGAAAAAAAACTAAACAAAGGAAATAATTCAAAAAAAGCAACAACAACAACAAATGCATTTCTAAAATCAAAGTTATCATTTTACTATGGTGTAGGCCATTTGTAAACTCCAGCTGGAGTGTGATTTGAGGGGATGAACGGAAGCTACAGGTTATTTAAATTATAAATTTTTTTTAAAACTCATATGAAACTAGGGTCTAACCACAAACTGTAACTTCCTTTTGTGTTCAGCTGAAAGTTGGTCTTTAAACACGAGAAAGGAAATTTTTTAACAGCTTAATTTTGACTGAAAACATCTTCTAGAGCATACATGTAAATATATTATATATAATATTCAACAGCCATACATGAGCACCTATGTTTTAAGTAATTATTAAATGGTGAATGAATCCTTCTCTCTCTGGTGAAATATGACTTCCTGTAAGGCTGGGTGTTTTGCATCGAGATGCATCATGTTTCTGTTCCTGTGTAAAGGAGGGCTTCACTCACCCTACTTGCCACAAGGTGTCTGTATAACACAGAAAATCCCATTATGTCATGTCACACTCAAATACAACTCTGATCATATCAAACCTGAGAATTACAACCATAACCTTTTTTTAAAAAAATATTTGTATTGTATACATACAATATATATATGATTTATCCAGTTTATTAAAGCCTGATTATAATGATTAGATTTCACGAGGACATGTATACTCAGTGGCCACTTCATTAGTTACACCTTGCTAGTACAAGGTACTTGGACTGCTGTTTTGCTTTCAGAACAGCCTCAATTCTTCATGATAC
The DNA here is from genome assembly GCA_015107715.1 of Tylochromis polylepis. Taxonomy (NCBI): domain Eukaryota; kingdom Metazoa; phylum Chordata; class Actinopteri; order Cichliformes; family Cichlidae; genus Tylochromis; species Tylochromis polylepis. The sequence goes on from VVHJ01018725.1 coordinate 67,951, forward strand.
AGATTATATAAGATGCTGTGAACATTCCTCAGATTTGGTCCACACTGGCATGATAGCATCGTAGAGATGCTGCAGATTTGTTGGCTGCACATCCACGATACAGGTCCCGTTCTACCATATCCCAAAGGTGCTCCATTGGACTGAGGTCTGGCGACTGTGGAAGCAATGTAAGCAGTGAAATAACTGTCATGTTCAAGAAACCATTCTGAGAGGATTTTACTTTGTAACATGGTGCGTTATCATGCTGAAAACAGCCATCACAAGATGGGTACACTGTGGTGATAAAGGCATGGAGATTTAGCAGCAATACTCAGGTTGGCATAGGCATTTAAACAATGTTCAGCTGGCACTAAAGAAAATATCCTCCATACTATTACACCAACAGCAGCCTGAACTGTTGACACAGAGCAGGATGGATCCATGCTTTTATGTTGTTTATGCCAAATTATGACCCTATCAACTGAATATATTATTGTAGGGTCTTTACCTTACTATAAAAAGTGCCTTGAAGCAATTGTTGTTGTGATTTGGTGCTATATAAATAAAATGGAATAGAATTTAATTAGATTGAATTGAATGTGGCAGCAGAAATTGAGACTCATCACACCTGCCAACATTTTTTCCAGTCTTCCACAGTGTCAATTTTGATGTGCGAATTTGTGTACCCTCAGTGTTCTCTTATTACCTGACATGAGTGACTTCCAGTGTGGTCTTCTGCTGCTGTAGCCCATCTGCATCAAGTTGTGCATTCAGAGGAGCTCTTCTGCACACCTTGGTTGTAATCAGCGGTTCTTTGAGTTACTGTTGCCTTCATATCAGCTCAAAGCATTCTGGCCATTCTCCTTTGACTTTTGGCATCAACGGTAAATTATTTTTTCTTCTGAAAGCTGCTGTGCACTGGATATTTTCTGTTTTTCAGATGATACAATCAAGACCCAGAGATGATTGTGTGAGAAAGTCCCAGAAGATCAGCAGTTTCTGAAATAGCCAGACCAGCCTGCCTGACACCAACAATCATGCCACGTTCAAAAATACTTAATTCAGCTCTCTTCTTCATTCTGATGCCGAGTTTGAACTTCTACTTTGAAGACAGTCTATACCATATCTGCATGCCATAATCCACTGAGTTGCAGCCATGTGATGGGCTGATTAAATATTTGCGTTAAGGAGCAGTTGAACAGGTGTACCCAGTGAAGTGGCTAGGGAGTATATATGTTTCTATAATGCTGGAAAAAAAGGCATAATTTGTCTAAAGTAGTATTTACTGAATCATATGTTTTGGACTAGTTTTATTTTGGTATTGACGTTTCAGCAATATTACATTTTTTACACTTTTACAAAAAATAAAATAAAACAAAACAATAAAAAGGATTAATAATAATAATAATAATAAACAGGCATTTCCAGGCACTGTTATCGGGGGCTTGAACTCCATACAACAACCACTGCTCTGTTTAAAACTGCAGTTTAGCGGTTGTTAATGAATAGATGGCATCAAAAGTTTTCTTTCCATATGTTAACGAACATCACTTTTCTTTTAAAGTTACAGAAAGTAAAACCTACGTTGTCGTTAACATAAACGTTGCTGTCACACACGCTGATGCTTTTACGGATCGGTTTGTATGGGCTCAAATTGTGGTCATAAATATTTTGTACTTGTAAATCAGGATTTGTATGTCCAATCAGAGAACAGATGGGTTTGGCTGTCGGGGGGTGCTTTACGGACCTTCAGGTCCTGGAAGGGTAATACAGTTTGAAGATGGAGGACGGTGACGGCAAGCTTTAATTTATGGTTTACTGGACCAAAGTCACTGTCCAGACATATATTTTTGAATATCATGTTCGGTTACTACACTGTGATTTTTCACGGTGCTAAAAGCTAGCTTAAAAAGGGCTCTCAACATTAGCCCTAGTGATGCATGTGTCCAAATAGTCTCCTGTGTGGGTCTGTCTGCTTAAACGTCAGCATCGTGGAGAATTATGTGTTTGGATTTAAGTTTAATCCCGATGA
>VVHJ01018750.1:2573-12584 GCA_015107715.1 Tylochromis polylepis
TACTGGTTTCCATTCATTCTCCACACTAGTGGGAGATGTGACTGTATCGATCTGGCTGTTTAACAACTGCACCCTGTCAGCGTGCCTCAGCCATGACAATACACGCACACATACATACACACAGACACACACACAATTAGCCTTCGCCGAAAACACGACTCTATTGTGCGTCTGAATGAAAATGTTCGCATCCTTTGTGCCGTTAAAATGGTTTTTCTAATTAGTTGCAGGAGTTGAATGACAGCTTTGTCCGATACTGTCACACCGACACGGAGGCTTTTCTGAGTGATATCGACCGCTCGCTGTCATCAAGCAGACGAGTGTTCCAGCAGCTGGAGAGAAAGAGCATCTCCGAACCTCAGGAGAACGACTGGGACCGAATAAAGAGCCAGGTCAGGGGGCGACGTGCACTCCGCTGAACTAGAAGCCACTTGTATCATTAAACAAGGCCCCATAAAAATATCTAATCCAAGTCTGATTCTTCTTCCAGCCTTGCCTTTCCCTTGACAAGTCAATGCTTGCAAGGGGACGACAGCATCACAGCTGCAATACAGAAAGTACATATCTCTCAGAGGTGATCATTCATTTTTACCAAATGAATGTGAGTGAGTAGGCTAATAATCCTCTGTGTTTACCAAAAAACACGAGCAAGTCTGATGATGCACGGCAGGCTTTTCATCACCTGGCCTACTGCGGAGGAACTGAAAAGACATTAAGATTTGCTGTTCCTTAAGGCCCCATTGTTGGCTTTCATTGCAGTCAGTGCCATTTTTCCATAGAGGGAGTGGGGTGTGTGCAAAGAAGATGTCTGTTTTTTTTCTTTATCTGGTGTGAAAAGGTTGAGCACAAGGCAGGAGTGGCTCAGCCTTGACATGAAGCATCAAATGCTGAATGCACTTTAAACATATGCCTTGCACCCTTTTCACAGGTACAAACTCTATAAACTGGCGTGCAGCTCGTTATGAAACATTAAACAGTGGGCGCATGCTGGCACTTAAATACAGGAAGCTTGCCTTTGGTTAATCATTGGTGAATCCATGCATGTGATGCTTTGTTTTTATAAGGATCGCTGATAAATGCGTTATTGCCTTGTGTCCGATCAACCCTGTCAGTTTCTGCCAACAGAACCTCAATGTCCTGTTATTGTGCAGGTACGTATTAAGGCAAGTTAAAGAGCATTCATGTGGTTTACTTCAAACTCCAACAGGTTATCCAGAGAGATGTGTGGGACTGCCCCATCTGCCTGACTGCACTGAGCAACCTCAGCCTCCCGACAGTATCGGACAGATCCAACCATCAACAGCGGAGACCAACCGTGCTCCTGTCCTGTTCCCACCTTTTCCACCAGCTCTGTCTCGAGGCCTTTGAGGCCTTCTCTGTAGATAGCAGACCTGTATGTCCACTGTGCAGATCTGTGTACCACAAAAAACTCATCTAATAGGATGGAGATGGCAATCTGGATGAATCCATGTGGGTCGCTCAACATAAAATCAGAATCAGTTGTATGAAACAAAATAAAATAAGCATTTTTGCTGAAGCCGTGCAAAATTATGCCTTGCTGCAATGAATATTCTCTGGGTTACAGCCTGTACATAGAGGTAGGTCACAAATTGAATAAAAAAAAAAACATTTTCAGTTTTGTTAGAAACTTCAGCCAAATCCGTTTTTCTCTGGGAAACTTTTTTTTCCTCCCATAACCAACTTTGAACCACTATCATAATTTTGAGAATTGGACAACTGCACCAATTTAATGTCTGTGACACAGGGTAGCAGAGTGGTACCCTGGATGTTTTTATCTGTTTTCTGATCACTGGAGAAAACTTCAAAAGAATGTCAGTCTTCCATTCCACCACATCACAGAGCTGTTGGATTGAGATCTGGTAACTCTGGAGGACTACAGTGAATTTATTGTCATGTTCAAGAAACCAGTTTGAGATGTTTTGAGCTTTGTGACATGGTGTGTTATCCTGCTGGAAGCGCCCGTCAGAAGATGGGCGCACTGTGGTCACAAATGGATGGACATGGTCAGCAACAATACTCAGGCAGGCTGTGGTGTTTAAACAATGCTCAGTTGGTAACAAGGGGCCCAAAGTGTGGCAAGAAAATATCTCCCAAACCATTACGCAACCAGAAGCCTGAACTGTTGATGCAAGACAGCATGGATCCTGACCCTATCATCTTCTAATTACTGCCTGAGTTTGGTGAACCTGTGTGAATTTTAGCCTCAGTTCTTAGACAGGAGTGGCATCCAGTGTGGTCTTCTGCTGCTGTAGCCATCTGCTTCAAGGTTCAAAAATGTTGTGCATTCAGAGATGCGCTTCTGCATGCCTCATTTGTACCGAGTAGTTATTTCTTATCAGCTTGAAGTAGTCTGGCCATTCTCATTTGACCTCTGACATCAACAAAGCATTTTCACCCAAAGACCTGCTGCTCACGGGATGATTTCTTTTTCAGACCATTCTCTGTAAACCCTAGAAAGGGTTGTATAGGGAAAATCCCAGCAGATCAGCAGTTTCTGAAATAGTCAGACCAGCCCATTAACAACCAACAACCATGCCACATTCAGTCACTTAAATCACCTTCTTTCCACATTCTGATGCTTGGTTTGAACTTCAGCAGGTCTACAAGGTTAAAGCAATACATTGCTGCTGTTTAATTGGAAGATATTTGTATTAATGAGCACCTGAACACATACCAAATGAAGTGACCAGCAAGTGTACATATTACACTGACTTTAACTTCAGATTGTGACACTTTGAGTGGGTGTAAAATTGCCTTGGCTGCAGTTTTAACAGAGCATAGATGCGTTTTTGAGCCCTGGAAATCTCACAGGGGTTTTCACCTATAATTAAGATGTTATGAGGGATCAAAAAAATGACGGAATACGTCAGGCAAATTGAAAAGTGCCCATATTTGACCCACCGTATCATAGTATGCAGGCAAAATCTCGCAAAGCTTCATCAATTAAATAAAACCAGGTGATCCTGTGGGGTTCAGGTAGGGGTAACCTAGTCATCTGTTACGGTTAAACATTAAATATGAAGCTGGAACCGGCAGGCCAGGCCATGATCTTGGCATAATCATGCAGGTTGAAGAAGTGAAGCACACTAAAACCAGAACTAAAGCGTACATAAAACGCTGCACCGCTCATGTTTACTTTGTGCATTAAAAAGAAACGCGAGAGACAACAGTACGTTGCTCGGTGCGTTATTTACCAAACAGCAGCTAGACCTTCTGTTGTTGTGCCACCGTGAGCGTTAACAGGCAACCAGCAGCTGTTGTTTGACAAGACATAATTATAGCACGTAGCACCCCATTAAACCACAAGCTCTTTTTTCATTGCTTATTTATGGATTAAACAAGTGAGATATTATGTTAGTGAGCTTTACAGGTGCCATTTTTCTTTATATCTGAGGACGGAGCTAGGATTGCTTCCCAGTATTATCCTAAGCAAAGCTAATAACATCCTGCCTCCATACCCACAACACAAATATTACAATGGTGTCATGCTTCTGATCCAACACATCCACATTTTTGCCTTTTATTATGGGAAGGAAAGAAACTCATTACTGGACAAGTAATAGATAAACATTGAAGTCACCATTAGCCAACAACCGCTGATGTCACAAATGCCACAGTGACAAATGAAAATAAGTTGAGGCATTTTCTTTTATTTGCAAACACACAAACATCAAAAAGAACACACACACACACACACACACACACACACACACAAAAATACATTCACAAAAATCACCAAAATTACATGCAGGGATTGAGTGACAGACGGACAGAAATGAAAGCCTGCTCACCGACATTTCAAAGCAACTTTCATGTTTTTTGACCCCCCCCCCAAATGCAGCATTTGATTGTGATGTTTTATTAGGGGTGTGACACTTTCCTGCAGCGTGTAGCCGAATGGATGGACGTATATTTACGAGTTTAACCCTTTCACCCAGATGAAGAATTATCATTAATTTTAATCTCTAATCCATCAGTGTCACCCTTTTTTGACCTACCACATTAATGTTTTTCACAGTATCCAGACATCAGCGTTCTTGTACTGGAAACAAATAAAATGACAAGATACATACCAGAACATCTACCTCAAGTTTCTGCCACTACACAACCTGCTCTCTTGATATGGCATTGGTCACAAATCAGACACATGGCCGTACTTTGGACTTGGGATGAGAAACCGATATACAGGTCACCATTTACAAAACATTCTCAGGTCTGATTGGAGAAGTTTTTCCTTTAAATCCAGTCGTTGTAACATAACATCAAATTACAAACTGTTTTTGGTGCAAAACATTCCCCATCCCATTTCAGTTGCATATACAAATTCACCTTTTTTTTTTTTTTTTTCATCGCTCTATCACTTATAAGTTGCCATGAAAACACAAAGCAAACACACACACACAACACACACACACACACACACACAAAATATCATCAGATCACTCAACTCTAACCTACTCTCAATGGAGCTGATGTGACAGAAACATTCATGGCAAAAAGAAATGGCTTCAGACTAGAAACTCTGGCATACAGGGGATCACAGTGGAACTGTCTACACGCTCACGATGCCCATGCGCACGTGTGCACGGACAACAACTCCACAGAACCTTAACATTAAGCCTGCGAGATGCTTTTTCGTATAAGGCATTTAAGGTGGTTCTGGAGACAAAGAACATCACAGTTCAGAAGATTATGCAGCAATACAACAACATGTAAAAGGGGCCTGAGTCACCTAGTCTTTCTCACAGCAACAAAGCTGGATGTTTTCTTATTCATACATTCTGTGTGAAGACTTACAGGTTTGCATTAGATGAAGCTGTTTACAAAAAAAAACCAAAAATGCAGAATGCTTAGTGATTCAGACCCTGGGTGTGAGCCCAATGTTTACATCCAAAAAAGGTACGAAACAATGAAATATGTACATGTGTATACAACATTTACAAAGAAACGTGACCATTTAAAAAAAAGTTCTCTCTCTTTTTTTTTTTCTTTTTTTTTTAAGATTTGGGGGTGTGGAATAAGCAATATTGCAGTGACATTTTCCTCCCGTGTGCATAAAGAAATACAACCTCGTCCTTAGTTTCAAACCTGCTCATTGGAAGCGAAGTGAAATAAAACTCCCCCAGTTTCCCATTTGTGGAGTAGCTCAAGTCAAATCTGGAGCACCTAAAAAAAAAAAAAAAAAGTTCTTACCCTACTTCATACAAACTAATGACATCATCAATAAAGTTAAAGCGCACTTGAGTAAAGCCAGATAAAATGACTGATGACAGTCCCGAGTGCTAAAAATTTGAGGCCCTTTTATTAAGAATGACAGTGCCTAATTCACATTATGTGAGCCGTATTGATGCCGTGCAGTTTTACATACCGGCCGTGATGAGTGGGAATAAATGACTCGTCCTCACGCTCCACAAAGCACTTTGTTATTTTTTACATTTTTTCCAAACTGACACCTCATTACGCCAGTATCAGTTAACATTACAACCTAAAAAAACAAAACAAAAAAAACCCTACAATTAAATACCCTTAACTGTGAGTGCACCCTGCCTCACTGTCATAGATTACATACACTAACATTAAAAAAAAAAAAAAACCTGTCTAATTGAATTGTGTAGGTGAAATTTATGTTAGTGAAGGTAAATGTAAGACTCTGCTTGCTTCTGTGTAGTGCGGCGGTGTAAAGGTTGGAGGAGAATGGGGAGAGGGAGGGAGAGAATGCCCCTGAAGCAAAAGATGGGTGGTTTGAAGTCACAGTCGTGGTTGAGGTCAACTTCAAGGTCACTGCAGTGATGCCAGTCTATTTCAATCCTCAGTCTCAGCCCTGGCCCAGCTTCCATCCGAGACGCAGAGGATGGAATGTCACGAAGCTAAATTGCTCTCAGCCTCCATTTGCAGCATCCGTCAGACACTGCCTGGGTTTATTAAGTTCCTTCCAAATCTTTTCACCTTTCAGCAGTCAGGCAGTACTGTCGAAATCTCCCTTTGGCTGCGTGTGTGTGTGTGTGTGTGTGCGTGCGTGCGCGCATATGTGTGTGTTGATCTATTGTCCCTTTCACAGAGTTTTCTGATGCCCGTTGGCCGAGAGCTTCCCAGATTCAGGGTCTGTGGGGCTGTTTGACAGTTGCAATTTATCCAGACCTGGGCAGTAGGAGATAAGGCAGAAAAATCTCATTAAAAAGCCTCAGACTTTCACTTAGACAGAAGTATTGATGTCCTTTTTCCTCCCTCGGTGCTTCCGTCTGGCATTTTCTAGCCCTATCCCACCCTGTGTATCAAACATGCAGGGCCTGTCACCACAAGCCTTGGGGACTAGTCTCATCTTCTGTCACATGTCAGTTCGGCGACACACTGGACGTGTCGCTCTCTCTCTCTCCAAAGCTACCGACTAGGTTGGATTTGTCAGCGTCTCAAAATTAGGATTAAATTGAGCAGTCACATGCTATTATCAGACAGATGTAGAACCAACATAGCTATACCAACTGAGGCACATGAAAGACTACGCACTGTCCTGTACTATATACTGAAAACTGCTGGTTAGAAACTTTTATAATATGTATAAACCCTGTTGATTAATTTACCTAAAGCCTTCAGGAGCTCTTCCCGGACTGCTGAGGTGAATTTCCTCACGAGACAAAGTGTTGTCACGACTGCAAACAGCAGGTTGTACGAAAGGACGATGTAAAAGTTTCCCAGCCAATTAAATCTGCCAAAGTCTCCCAAAAGATCAAACCTGGTGATGCCTGTGAAGGACAGAGACACACACACACACACACACACACACGCGCCAAATAACTGGCTTACAAATGAGGTTGACATTCATTGAAAAATGTGCAATTTCTTAATCAGAACTGTGACCTTTAATAACTCTTCACACAAAGCTGTGATAACCAAGAGTCGAAATGTTTTCTCCTCAGCTGAATTCCACAAAATAAACAAAAGCCTGAGAAAAATGAAGTTCATCTTTCCCAAGGCTCCTTCTGACAAGAGAAGTATGGTTCATAAGAATTCTTCCTAACAAAAGCACAGGGCTGCAGCAAACTTATGAGCCACTTCGAAAATGTCATTCTCCCCAGGCCCATCTTTTTCAAAAAGTTGAAAAAAAAATTATTTTTTTTTAAATCTGAAAAAAGGGCTTAAATACAAAAACATTTTAATATGGATTACAGGAGTAAATGCATTTTTGACTCTCAAAAGCTGATTGTAATAGCTTTGGTACACTTTGGGTCCAAGACCAGCCCTCTGCATGTTCTGGTCCAATACCAAGGTCCTATTTGTGGTTTCATGTAGCCAAAATAAGATGGTACAAAAAACTACTTCAAGTATTCCACAGATTCACATCACTAGTCTTCACGCTCATGTAATTCTAATTTCCGTTGAGAAATCTGCACATTTCCTAGCAGACTTGCGCCCAAATCTAAAAAAAATAAAAAACAAAAACTAACCTTCATCAGATATTTCCACCCTCTACAATAACCTTGCTCCTACAGAGTGCGATGACAGAATATGCTTACTGAAATCTCAGAAGCTCTGGACAATTCATATTTGTCCAATCTCCCCTGTAAGGTCAACTCATGAACCTCTAGACCACTTTTAGAACTGCTGCCACACTGCTGTGAATATGTCATCGTGACCTTTGTGCATCATGCGTCTTTAATTTGTCTCTATCACCGGCCACATTAACAGTTTCTCCAAACTGATATTTCAGCTGTGTGTCGCCATTTTGACACACTGCCGGGAATCCAGTATGCAGCGCAGAGGTATAGTGGTCAGATCAGGACTTCAGGGAGCGATCTTAAAATCGACCAAACTAAAAGCAGTCCAGAGTTACACAACGAGACAACCTTGAAGGGAGATCATCCAAATTTACAGCATGTAAGAATTCTGATGGCCTCAATTTCTATTATGACTGTGATTATGTATCTTTTTTGGTTCGGACCAAAGCAATTTCACTCAGGCTTGGGTAAACATCCACTGACCCACTGCACGGCAGAGTTGACGCTTATTTTTATCACTTGGCTGCGTCTTGGTTACTGTGAGCACAATTCTCTGTGGAACATAAAAGGATGGCGAGCTAATTATAGCAGCAAAGGTGGCTTGCAGGTGGACTTCATCTCTCCTTCAGACAAAGACAAAGGACCAGTTACTCCTGCAGCTCCCTCTTAGCTCTACACTGCCAGACCAATTTCAAACCATCTGTCACAGCTGATCACATGCAGCTTGGAAAGCCATCAACACCCTTTTGTTTTCCTGCTTATCCATCCATGCGTTCATGCACTCTGTGCCATCCCACAGAGTACTGTGGGGAGATAATTAAGCTTTCAATAACCTGTGTGTACAGATCTGTTTAATCCTATTAAATCATCTTCTCTTATGTTAATTTTGCATGCAACATTGATGAAGGAAATTACTGCATCAATATTTAAAGTCCTAGTACCGTAACTGCATTCTGTCCTGATATCTGTAAGCAGAAATCACACTGACATGCATCAGACTGAGGAAGCCCTAGTCCCTGGACATTCAACTTGTCCTGTAACATCTTCACAACCTCTGTCATCAATTAGATTGGGCGATCGATTCAGCGTCCGGAGAGATGTATTTACAGCCGCAGTAAGCGGTTTGGCAAGCATCAAGGACCTTTAACAAAATTGCTTGAGAAAAGATGGGGAGAGAGATGATGGAGACCCCGGTCAATACAGCTAGCCACCGTGGTCGGGCTAAATTCATTTCTAATGCCAAAGGTTTTGATCTTGGTTTAAGTAATGTGAGAAAATCTAATTGAGGGTTTAAAAAAAAAAAAAAAAAAAAAGGATGTTCAGTCTCTGAAATGTCAGTAGAGAGAGACGGAGACATTATCATGCTGATGTTGCCTGATTTCAGAGCTGTCAGGACATTACACTGCGTTTCCATCATGCAGAGTTCGTCAAAGTTTTAAATATGAATTGGTGCAAAGTAAAAATAAGCCATAATGTCTGGTGATATTACCATTAATCAAGCTGGATTGATGGTGATGCAGCTTGGTGTGCACAGAGAGAGACATTAAAAGTTCAGCCAAACATGTGTAACCTGCAGAGGTGGGAGGGGAGGGCGGAGCTGGTTGTGATGTGCATTTGGTATAACTAACCATTTGTTACTACACTATTAAACATGCTGCGTGCTCAAGCACAATTCACTTATCTCTTATACAGTGCATATTTACCACCCACCAACATAAAAACGCCTCACGTCAACACACGAAACCCTTTCTTGTCTCTTAACGTCTCACTTCGTCACACTCAACTGTTTGCACGTCTTTTTTATCTTGTGCTGAGCGGCCTTTTCTCTTCAACTCTGTCTCATGCATTTATTCCTTTTCATCCATTCAGTGTCACAAAGCAGAACCTGTTGATATTTTGTAAAGCTCCTAGTGAGTCACTGTATGCTCACTCCATCCCATTTTCCCACTCTGTTGCTCTCACACACACACACACACACACACACAGAGTAGTGCTATTTAAACAGCTGTGCTCTGCACTCTGCATGTTTATTAGTGCCATTGTGATGGTGCTACTCCTGTCATTTTTATTCTGCCCGCACTCTTTTCTAACATCTCCATGAGAGACTGTAGGAGAATTCAGCTCCTGTGACCTGGTGTTGGTGGTAACAATGAAAATTGTTGTGGGAGAGGACGATTTAATCTTTCTTCTTGTTTGTGCTAAGGTCACAATGACAGCTCTGATAAATCTGTAACCTACATTTCAATCATTCAGTCGTAACACAACAAAAACACCACCTTCTGTAAAGCTCACTAATGAGCATGCTGTATCTCGTTTCTTTCATTAACAAAGTCTGGTTTTTGTTTTTGGGCAGGAATATTTCTTGTCTGTTCTGCATGTTCAGATTATAAAAGGAGATAGAGTATGCTGGTCTCAGCCAGGATAATCCAGAGAGAGTTTTTTTTTTTTTTTTTTTTTTAAATTTCTTTTATTTTTTTTTTTTTAAAATTTTCTTTTG
>VVHJ01018750.1:16847-33014 GCA_015107715.1 Tylochromis polylepis
AAGTTTAAAGAGCATCTGGAGATGGGAGACCAAGTTGTTAAATATGTGCTATATGTAAGGATAAATGAGTTTGTATGTCCTCCCTGTGCCAATGTGGATTCTCTCCAGGTACTCCGGCTTCCTCCCACAGTCCAAACACATGCGTGTTAGGTTAACTGATGGCTGCAGGTGTTCATGTAAGCATGAACTGTTGTCCATCTCCATGCATTTGCACTGCAACAGACTGGTGACCAGTTCTGGGTGTATTCAGCCTCTTGCCCCATGACAGCTGGGACTAGTGTGACCCGGATCTGGACAGGCAGAAGATGCGTGGATGGATGCAAGCTTTTGTGCATTTAGACAAGGGCAACTTTAGTGGGGTAAAAATTGCTGTCCAGTCGCAGTAATTGCCTATTTTGCAAAATACAGTGTCAAGTGCAGTGGCCACCAAAAAGAAGGGCCTGTAGTAACAGTTTTATTGATGTCTCTAAGTGCTTGTTCATAAAGCTGTAAATCCCTCTGTCTTATGACAGAGGCAGTGCCAACTTCTCATCTATAGCCACCTGCATTTCCTCTCTGCTCATCATCCTTTTCTTTCCTTACTCCTTGTTATCCTTCTCTACACCCATCCACTGCCCAGGACACTGCTCAGTATGCTAAAGACTACAGCAGGATGCTTAGCTGGAAGGGAAGACAAACACTGACAGGGCACTTCTATTGTGCTCTCCTTCCATAACAATCAGGGCCTCATTTGACTTTCCCACAGTCTGAGTCTCTCTCGCTCTGGCAGTACCTTGTCGAGATGTCAAAACCTCTCTCTCCCCTCTTATATCACATTCTCTCCCCTGTCCTTATCTTTTTCCAGACAGAGGGCAGAGGGAATTTCTGTGCCAGAGGGGCACAGTCTGAGAGTTAGTGGATAAGATTAAAGAAGCGTGATAGATGATCTCATATCAGTATTGATTGTTTTAGGAAGATGAGATGGCCCCTCCTGCTTGTAGATTTGTGAGATCAGAGGTGTGGCATCCATCCAGCTCAACATAAAGCATAAACCATTTAGTGAGGCCATACTGTCAGGGAGGACAGCTTCAACCTACATGACAAGTGTAATTTGGGGGATTTTCTGCAATGTGTCATGCCAAAGAAAACATCTCTGCTCAATAAAATAATTGGAATGTCGAGGGCAGCTCTGTCAGATGCCCGCGAGACGCAAAATGAAATGAGGGAGAAATAGGATACATTATGTTGCCCCTTTTCAGACAAGAATGCAACCACAACCACGCACACATGCAAGCACACACATGCACGCACCTCTGTCACTGCAGATGAGATGAGATACAAAGAGCTTAAAACACATTGCATGTTAGGCAGAGATGAGAATCTCAGAGCCATTCCACCAACTGTGGAATGGTTGTTTCACGGTAAGAGCCCTTCACTTGCCCCCGTCTGCCTTTGCACAAGGGAGGAAAAGCAGCTTATTCACCCACTGAGGGCAGGAGACACATAGCAACCTCATTGAATCTGCACACTGCTGTGAAATGACTTTGAATGAGCTTCCAAAACAAAACCAGAGCCACAACGTTGAAGCCTGATTAACATCTGGTCCAGTCTTTTCTTCCAACATGCACCTGAGCATATCCGGAATTTGATTTATGTCTCCGCCAGGGACAGGGCAGGCCTGATAGACAAGCCCTTCTGCAGTTTACATTCTAGGTGTGTGATGGTGTGAATGCAAAAGCCTAGTTAGACAGAAGGCTTACTGTGGATCCCTTGGGCATGGCAGTCTCATCTACTAGAAGATAGAGGATGTTCAGCGCCACTAGAAGAACAGAGATTGTCTGCAGACATAGAGGAAGACAAAGATTTGTTCACACATGGTATAATTATAAAAAGACTGATCAAATCCTCCAAGTATCCGGCATCATGATATAATTGAATGCATAATAACAATCTTGTAACTGTAAACTGTGCCAAAACTGAGCTTCTCAAAACTTAAACAATTTGGGGGCTGTGTGATGCACGTGCCATGCCTTGCACATGGCCTTTCTACCTTATCTAACAGTATCAGACGACATAAACAGTATTCGCACACTGTAATTTATTTAAAATCACTGTTGTTGCAGGTTGGTATTCAGCATTGTCTTAAAACATCCATTAAACAAAAGTAGTTTCCCCACCCAGACTCTGTGGGAAAAGATGGATACAGGTACAGTGTTAGTCCCAATGGCTACCAGCCAGGCTCTACACGTCATGAGCAAACAGTGTGGGCCTAATGATAGGTCAATCTTAACACTCACCGTTCCTGTGAGCAAGATCAGCATCACTATGGGATACAATAAGTTCTTCTCCCATCCTGATGCTTTCTTTCTTCTCTCTGTGAGGACATGAAAATGCAACAAAGAGTGAGTTCATTTATTTTACGAAATGTATGTATGATGAACTAAACTCCCCCATTACACTTTCCACTACTTGTTAATCAGTTCAAAGAAACTACTGCAACCACAAGCCCTCTGGCTTCATTTACAGGGTTTGTACCGCTTTGTTTGGTAAAACATATCGCGAGTGTGTGGGCCGAGCACAATCTCAGCTCTCATCGCAACCGCCCCACCTCCAGGTAATATACATTTCATAACCTTCAAAAATTACACTCTTCCTCTGTAATTAGCCACACTCATCATTGCCTTAATTAGTGGAAAATATAATAACTCCTGGATGAAAAGAAATGCTACAAAATTAATTTTATGATTTATATTTAGGAGAAAATACGTGCGCATGTGCTGGGCAACTTATGCCTCTTGTTCTTCTAAGCCAGAAGAAACATTTCAGCTTTATATGTACCTCATATTTCAACGGCTCATTCATCATGTTTGTAGACTTTGCTGACAGCCCATGGACTACAGGCACTGTGTCTTCCAGACATCAACTGTCCTCTTACAATGTGTATGTGACTGCCCTTTAGTATTTGCTATTTTGACTTCTTTCTCAATTTCCAACCTTGTTACTCCTCCTTATTCTCAAAGTGCATCCACCCAGCCTGCCCAAGAAGTTTGCCAAGTGCACTTTATATGCACCATCCTTCTAAATTAATGACATCACTAAAAGGCTTGGTACAATATAAAGTTTGCATCTTGTCCAATATCCTAAGTGCCTTTGTGCTCTCCTACCCCTCCTACCCTGCTCCCCAAAAGGCTCAGGCTTCATTTATAATATCCTAAAATGGATGGGAAATTATCAGGCAGTTCTGGTCCAAGTCCAAATTAAGAAATTAAGGCAGATGAAGAGAAAGTGGCTGCCTGTCAGCAATATGTAAAAAGCTAAGCTAACGTCTGTGGCATATATTTCCATGGCAATTCAAGGTCTTAAGCCAAAATCTATTTTGGCCCCTGTAAAATTATATAATATAATAGTAGTAGTAGTAATAATGATAATAATAATAATAATTTACATAGAACATCAGAAATAACGTTTAGAAAGAGAAAATTAGACTTTCAACAGAACAGACAGAAAGTGCAAGATGCAAAACAGAAAATGAAGGGAAATGACGCATATCATTTAAGGAATAAAAGCAAGGGAAGAGAAATAATAAAAATAACTCAAATGAAAGGCAGTAACCAGACAGCTAGAGAGTATAAAAGCAACCACATACACATACTTACCCAATTTATTCCTCTGATTTCTAATATTGTCCAATTCTTTGTTGAGCTGGTGAGCAAAGCTTCCTCTGGTATAAGCATGTGTGGAAGACCCTGTGAAAATAAAAACATCCAAAATTTCTGAAACATGCTGTATGAGCACATGTTGTGTAGGGACGATATAGAGCTGTGTTTCTTTTTAAGTCTCTTCAAAAAAAAAAATGTTTCACAGAATACACAAAAAAAAAAGAAGAAAAAAAAGGGATGTCCCATCTGAAAAGTTTGGCTTTTTTGCTTGGTTAAACAACCTAACTGATTAATTAACAGCAAAAATAATTCACTGTGTTTGTTACAGCTATAATGTTGTTTAAACAGACACAAAGTTCCTCTTTTTGTCACCTTAACTTGGAAAAAATCTTTTTTTAAAAAACTTCCCTCACATACTTAAATAGACTGAGAGGATGATAACCTCTCCCTGTATTCATCCTACCTCAGCATATGGTATTTGACTTGTCTTTATTAAGCAATCCCATCAAAACAAGTAATCCTGCACAGAAAATAACAACGTGATCTCAAACAAGTAAAAATAATCTCTTGTGTCAGGAGCTGTCTAGCACATGCCACAACTGGTTGAGTGGGCAAGACAGCAAGGGATTCTCCAGGAAAACCACAAGGCCAGCTCATTTAAGTCTAATTTATCTATTTTACTCTGTTTTCCTTCCAGCTTGACGCACTATCACAGAGGCCCCTCGAAGCCAAAGTGGAAGAGTATCCATTTGCATCCCCTCGGGTGATTGGCAGATCAAGACCAATTAGTTCAGTGTTACACCGTTACTAGCGTGCAATAAAAATACCATCTTTCATCTTTGTTACAGGAGTAAAAGACCAATCACTTTGATCAGACCTTCTTCTTCCCTCTGTTATTATGTCACGCCCTGTCTGGATGGGTTTAAGTAGGTAAAAGAGGGCGAGATAGACGCAGCGGTGGAGAGTTAGCAGTCTATGCCCGTCTCAGGATCTCAGGAAGGGAAAGTTTGAACCCTCCAAGCAAATACGCTCGCAACACAACAGGAAATGTCATAGATAGTTCAACAGCACTTTTTTCCCCACAGACAAACTGAACACTTTGCCTCGGGGTAGCCAAATCTGTTCGGCTGCAAGTGAACTTATCCTTTACCTATGTGCACTGCATATTTTAACAAGGCCTGATGCATCACCAGCACAGATACATTTTGCTGAAATAAAAAGGAAAAAGTTTGTGTGGGGTTTTTGTTTTTTTCTTTTTTAAAACCAGCCACA
Source organism: Tylochromis polylepis (assembly GCA_015107715.1). Classification (NCBI taxonomy): domain Eukaryota; kingdom Metazoa; phylum Chordata; class Actinopteri; order Cichliformes; family Cichlidae; genus Tylochromis; species Tylochromis polylepis. The sequence continues at coordinate 21,758 of VVHJ01018750.1, forward strand.
AAAATAACACTTCACACTGAAAGCAAAGGACGATAAAATTGCTTGTTCAAAGCAGAGAAAAGGAAAATGGTTAAATTTTCAACTGCAGTATCTTCAATGACATCACTGCAAACCGAAGTTAAATATATCCTTCTACTCCTTCTGCTGGCAGCGTCAAGTATAAGACTGAGTTACAGCAAGGCAGAGATGCTGAGTGGGGCTTCTGGCAGTCAGGAAGGCCCGGAGTAATTCAACATATCCTCTCCAACCTTCTCCACAGTCAAGAAATTACGTCATCCACAAATATGCTAAACACCATGCTGAGACAACAGAGGCACTGGCAAGGTCATTGTGCCGCATAGCATCTGGACGAGTGCTCTGTTGCTCTGTTTTCAGCACATCAGGGTGGTGAGAGGGCAGTCTGTACAAGTGTGTGCATCGCTTTGCTTGTATTGCAGTATATTTTTGTGTGCCTGCTGCTGTTTTAATATATTCTGTTCTTCACTATGAAACTACTGAAACAGTATATAAACTGGTCCTTGTAAACTTTGACAAGCACAAATCCAAGTTTTTTTTCCAGCCTCTCACACATCTACCATGTGTATGGAGACCTGCAACACCTGCCAGTATGAAACACAGTTTAGGATTATGTAGCAACAGAAGTGAAAGGCTTGTTATGGAACTAAAAACTGGATTAAGTTACTTTCTGTAACTGAGGCAATGCAATCAATAGTTTCAACAGGATGCTTCATATTTACTGTGGCTCTCCCACATCATAAAAAAAACCCAATACTTATTTCTGATACAGTGCACCATTATTTTTGAACTTGGGTTCACATTGGCTGCACACAAGCAGCCATCACTAGGTGCTCCTTTTGAAGCAATGTTGATGGATCTACAGCTTTGACTTCTATATCTGGAGTCTAAGAAAACTATTGTGAAAACAGTGTACAGGAATTAAGATATAAAGACCACTGTAATTTCTGCTTTAGCACAACAGTAGCAACGGTGATGATAGAGAGGAATTCCTAACAAACACGGACTGAACGAACAATTCTGTCAACTTGTTGAAATCCATGTATTAGTTGTTGGGGGTTTTTTTTCTGGTTATAAATGGAATCGTTAAAAAGCCCATCAAAGAAAACACAGATTACTGGTAATCAGACTTTATTATTGGGATTTGCATACAGAGATAAATGAGTGGAGTAATAAAGTCAGTATCTCTTGCTTTGCTCTGACCTTTTTTTAAGTTTGAAAACAGAGAAAGGTGAAGAGCAGTGAGAGGACTTGCAGGCTAACTCAATCCCTGGCTTCTAGACTACTTGACAACTAGACTACTTGTGTAGTTCTAGTAATAAGCAGGCTCTTCTGCCTTGCAAATTTACTGTTTTCTGGGGTAAATTCATCACCATGTATACATTTAAAAGCAATATAGTAGGGGTACAACAATGTGTTATTACTTGTAACAATTGCTTTTTGTAAGCACCACCATTTTATCTGGACATTCTCCTGTTAGGTTCATCATGCTCGTCACAAGAAAAGCAGACACACATTGCTAATGAACCGGTTTAAACCACAATGTCGTGATCAGCAACACATAAACTACCAACATGTCATTACAAATGGGCAATTTCATGCTGCAGGAGGACAACAAAGGACCAGACATGTAAATAAACATGAATGCATCAACTAATTAGGCTCAACAGTCCACATCTACAAACACAAACTTTGTAAGAGGATAATTTATTAGAGACGCCTGATGCAAAGCGGACACCGATGAAGCAAGAAGACAACATTGCTCGTCTCTGAAGTGTGTCCCGTGAACTGCTCCTGACCTGCTTTCTACTTGGTGCCCTAAGCAGATCAAAGGAATGACGCTTAGACGTTCAATTCCACCCAAGTATGACCATGAACAATGAGTATTTGCATGTGCACATACTTGCATGCATACTGTATCTGCATAAAAACATTTATGTCTGATAAGCAACGGTTTAAGCTTCACTGAAGATCACCCCTGCCTCCCTCTCCAATTCCCACCTTTCTAACAGGCAAAAATGAACTGCAGCTTGTCCTTGGTACACACACTGGGATGTTGACCACTGTTATTTTATTTAATTTTTTTTTTTTCTGCGCCTCACCGTGACTTGTAAAAGATCAAACAGTCCTGGAGATAAGGAACAGATTACAATTATTCTATCAGGTACTTCAAAGCAGGGCACTGAGGAATGAGCCCTAAGAAACTGTACGCATTGGTGGCACTCCATGGAGGTGGCCGGCAAAGCGTTCAAAAACACGTGTTATCTAGGAGTGATCTCGCTTACCTCCCGGGTTTGAAAGGACACTCCTTTCTGTTCATTTACTCACATCTGTACACTTGGTTGCGTGCTTGAGTTAATATTAAAGTAGGTTTTGGAAACTGGCCGAAATAATCTTAAAAAAAGCAGGAAGTATTTAACGTCAAACAAGGAATTTGGGAACACAGAGCTGGACGTGAAAAGGAAATGCAGGCTAAAAAAATATAACATCTTTAACATTCTTAAACACTTCAAACTTTCCCTAAAAAACAGCACAAGGCTCCCAGTGTCCTTTCAGAACTCACTGAAGAGTTATGACTCTTTAATGTCGACAGCACCAAACCCTTTGGTGAAAAATTTCATTTCCATCCTATTAAACAGGCTGCCATTCGAGGCCTGACATTAAATGTGGCAATCATTTCACCAATAATGGCAGCGGCAGTGGATTTTCTTAAGTGGATTTTTAGGAAAAACTTCCTAAACAAAATATGGTCCTTGCCATGGTGGCTGCTTTGACCTTAAGCAGAAAGTTATGAGTGCGCGACAGTGTCAGGGAAAAGCCAGTGACAAGTGTGGGTGAATTTTGTGAATGTCTGTGAGTGTCTGTGTGTGCCTAGCTGAATTTTCAATGCTAATTGATTCCAGCGTGGCCTACTCCATCACACCCAATAGGGCAGTCAACCCCTCCCCTCTCCTATAATGTGCCAACACGTCTCCCACAGACATACCGTTTAATCTCCTCTGAAGGGTTTCCTCCTGCAAATGGATGCAGTAAATCTGCTCATCCAGGTCCTCAAGGATCTAAAGGGGAGAGAGCAGAGTAGGAAGAGATGAAATGGGTTATAATTAGGACCAAAGTGGGACTGGAGCAGTGGCAGATGGGAAGATGAGTTGGTGATGTATTTGTAGTCCTCTGTTGTGCCTTTAAATGGCTAAATGAGACATCTTTCAGACAAGAAGAGCAGACTCGAATATGTTAAGGCATGCAGTCTTCTAGAGAAAATTGTTTTTAAAGAAATCTGAACCACAAATGTTTAGCAAACTCTTTTCCATTGACTCAAATTTTAGAAACACAGAAAATACTTCATCCAAATGGTTACTTACTGTCGGCTTCACTAGTAACTGGCCCATGACGGTAAACATCCTGGACAACCCCACAGGAGTGCACACTACACAGGAGACAGAACAGTACGGTCAATTTGTTTAAATATAATAAAGGCATGTTTCCACACATATAGTAGCTAGAACTTTTAGTTCAAACTTTTCTGAGGAAGAACAGAAAGTATCCTTCGGACAGTGGATTGTCCACAGTGGGCACCAGGGGGCGACTCCTATGGTTACAAAAGCCCTCAGCTTTACTTTCATTAACACTTTGCTGAGGGGTTCATGAGTTCAGTCAATAGTTTTGGTTCATACCGAGTGAAGCATGAAGCCCATTTTGTACACACTGCTCATTCTAAGTCAGAAAGGACAATTATCCAGGGTATGCTCATTGGGTCATGACTTGCCTATCAGAAGATGGCCACCCCCTTACACATCGCATTCAAAACACCATGCTGGCGATAGTGAAAATCCTCAACTCAAGGCTTCTTAACAGGAGTTTATAAACCAAGGGAATAATATTACGGTATTTGACCTTGGCGTTGTAGCACCTTGGAGTCTCCGTGGACCAGAAGTGGAGTGAAGGCATTTGTTATATAGTTATACCAAACAAACAAACACCATACAAAATGTCACTTACATAAATAAACCTGCCAAGCCTATAAGGGTGCTGAGACCATGACACCCTTATAGGCTTGGCAGGTTTTCTTGTTTGCTCAGAAAGGTTCCTGGGACTAAAAGTTTTAGGCACTTTGAGGGAAAACGCGGCTCATAGAGATACATTTTCTATTTGCATCACTCTGTAAAAGTATAGACACACTTACTTAGTAAAAGGAGTCCTCCCATCAGAGAAATACAGGAATAGAGGTATGGCAGGTAGAACTCCCAAAGATCTACAAAATATATATACTTTTAGTAAAACAACCTTAGGAACAGTTCAACACTTTAGAAAATGCTTGGAATGGTTCTGATGCTTGAAGGGATTAAACAAGCCAAGATGTGTGTTCAGTTGAGTTTTAGAGGTGCTAGAACTCTGATTTCCTTTCTAAACGAACTCACAGCCTAGATTCATGGTTAATGCACCGTCAAATTGGTAAATCCTAAAACTATTCCTTTATTAAAAACAAAAAAAAATTTAAAATGTAAAAATTTAAGCCCAATCATGTAGAATATTTCAAAAACATACCATAGAGTGACTCCATACTGGCTGCATCATTATCAATGAGGGCTGATGCCACCCACACAATTCCAAGAATGAGCAATGCCAAAAGAAAGAGCATCACAAAGGTCTCCAAAATGCGTGCCTTAATGCCCTGACAGGGAAAAAAAAAAAAGGAAAAAAAAGGCAGGAATAAGAGAGAAAATTATTTCAATTAAAATGATACGTATGAAATCATAATGATGATACACAAAAGTTATATTATCAACCATGTCAAATTTTTAGGTTTACGTATACTGCCCATTTAAAAAAGACAAAACCAACCACACAAACAAAACAAAACAAACAAAAAAAACACCACCACACAGGGCCCAATGTCTTTTAGACTTTTAGAAGTAAACAGACGCATGCAGTGTTAATTTTGACAGTAAATTTAGATTTAGTTTTAGTCAGTCTTTTGACTAAAACATAATTTAGTTTTAGTCATGATTTAGGCCTCTAAATTCTTATATTTTAGTCAACACATAAGATTGTAAGATAATCGTAGACTAAATCTAAAGTATTAAGTGCAAAAATTTGTTGTATTTTTACTGATGAGAGTTGCTCTACATGGTTTACAAGGTGTCTCCTTTTCCTCGACATCAAATGCGGAATGTCTCCATATGCCTACTCTTCTCTTCCTCCCATGCATGGGATCATGTGAGCTCTCCCCTCGTTTGTTGGCGACCGATCAAATTGTGCACATCTAACCTGACTGCACGATTACAACGATGACTTCTGATTGGACCACTTCCAAACTTGTCCCGCCTCTCTACACAAATTAATTAACTCTGATTGGACCTCGTCTCTCCATTTTCATCTTGTTTTCAATTCGTCAACTAAAGTGTCAATACATTTCATCATAGTTTATATCCTAGTGCATTAGTTTTTATTTAGTTGCTTTTGTCAAAAGACAAAAAAAAAAAGAAAAAGAAAAGAAAAAAGCTGTTGACAGAAACTATGACAAAAATTATTAGTCAACGAAACAAACACTGATGCTTACTAAATATTTTCTTGGGATGCTGTGCGTTTTTGAGCACACAAAAGGGCACAAACATGTCTCAGAGTTGAGAGAGTGCTTCCACTTAAGAGTGAAAAGGTGAAAGACAGCAGATGTGTCAGAAAAACATCAGAACGTAATTTGCGAGGATCAGTTGGTACAAAATGTTTGAGAGAGAAGTGACAAATCTGTCAAATATGGTCTTGGTTCCGTTATGGCTATGACTGCTAACTGAACTGGCATACTGACATTTGATGTCTTCATTGTTCTTGGGAGAAACAGGACTGATGCACAGGTATGAAGAAATCTTCTGTGTGCTCCAATTCAGGAAAAAGCACCAATCGATCAATGGACAACATTTCAAAATCAGCAGCATAACAAAGCTAAACATGCAGCCAAAACATCCGTGTAAGCTACATTCCACCTGCTGAGGACTCACTAAAACCAGGGAGCTCAGATAACTACAAGATAATATTCAACATGATGATATGTTTGACCTTACATGTACCATATAGTACTGTCTCCAACATAATTCTATTTTGCTATAATCCTCCTCTAAATGAAGCCAAGACTTTGCACTAATATGGTTCTCATTAATTCAAGCAGAACATCTGCAAAACAAATGTGTATAATTGTTCAAACACTTGGTATGGTCAGGAATGAACATTAAAGGAGCTAGAAGTGCCGTTTCCTACATTTCATATCGAAACACTGAACATGATTTCTTTTACAGGAAACCACACTTCCACCCCTCCTCCTTCACTTAAACTAAACAGCATCATTTCCATTCACAGCACACAAACACAATATAAACGCTACCATCCATTCCTCTGTAAAACAGCTCTTTTATATACACATATTGTGGTCTATAAAAATGGGTCCAACCAGGGCTGGTGGTGGTAGAGGTAAAATTAAAAAGAGGAGGGGGGTCCTGGGGTGTTGCAAGGAGCATGAAGCCTGGCTGGGTCAGCTACTGTCTGCGATCAAGAGCAGACCTCCCATCTGGGGCCGATTAGGTGCTCCCTTAGCACCACAGTCATGTCTCAGGCTGTGCAGAAGAGAGGGTTTTGGGGTAATTTGGGTTTTCCGGGTCACAAACTGCTGAGTGGTTAATAAAGTCCTCCTGTACCTGTTCACACACAGTTTCCATAACCTCCCACCCCCGCTGGAGAGCTGAACCGTCTAGCACTGTAAGACAGATTGGTACTCTCATACATACATCAGCTTAGGCTACTGGGCATGGGATAACAAGGGGTCTCTGCTTTTGAGCATTGTTTAAATTAAGTACATATGAGTAATTTGTTACCAGCTAACATAATGGCTGTGTGGCTGCTGTTCAGTATTTGTCAACAGCTACATGGAAGTACATAAATAATAATGAAGCTTCTTTAAAGAGTGGAAATGGTTTTAATTCTTGAGATTAAATAAAGAAAAGGGGGGCTGAGTTATTAGTTCCTTAACAGAGTTCTCAACCACCTGACCTTCAGCATCTACAATTTAAAGTGGAAACACTTTAACATTTCCTTACTACCCACTCTAAAGCTCAGTGTGCCATTGCGCAAGTATGCATTAGTCAGATATTCAATATTTGTATTTAATATTTAATAAATGTGATGCCTACACATTGTTACCAACCTACTCACTATATGTTTACTATAGTAATGGAAGGAAGGAAGTTTTTTTCTAAGATTTCATTAATTTTCTTCAGTGAAAATCCCCTGTAGCATCCCTGTAGCAATTACTGAGAAATGACTCCTGCTTCTCGCCTTCTCTTGCGGTGTTATTCTGGAAAAGCCTCTGGGGTCAGTGTAGAATTTTCTAGCATGGCAGAGAGTGAAATGGGCAGGGTCTGGAGTGCCTCAGTGTGGCCACAGTGGACACTGCAGCCACTTGTCAGGTAATGTTAGAGGGGGTGGGACCTTCAGTCAGCACGAAATAAGTGCTATGGAAAAATACAGAGCCTTAATAGAGACATCATGGTGGTGACATAAGTGAACCGCGCACGCTTTTCTGTTGTGATATTTAGCAATGAATTCATCACTCAATTCAAATTAATAGGCTACAATTACAGTAACAAGCTGACATAAGCACACATTTTGCTGACCGTCTAATGCTCCGTGTCTGTACGTTAAATGGATGTTGCAATCAAGCGCATCACAGATCAGCTCAACTGTGCAGTCGGGAGCACACTAAACACTGCTGAATAGAAAAGATGGAGGAGATGGAAGAGAGAGACTGGTGGCGGAGAGGAGTCAACGTCTGAGCGCATCGCGTTCCCCAGAGGTAAGAGAGGTGAGAGAGGAATGCTTTCAGGGACTTCAGCCACGTCCCTCACGCGCTCTCTTAAGGATGCATGAGAACAAGCAGAACCCACAGGCAGGACGTGCATCCGCTCAAGCGCACCAGTCCACCTTAACAAGCTGTCCAGGCCATGCTGAAGGTGTATTCCCTTTAGATATGTCTCTCAATCATTTATAAGACTCAAATCATTACCCATTCAGATCATTTAGGGCAAAGGCAATGCTTGTCACCTCGCTTACTATCACCCCTGATTCTTGCCTCGCAGGAAGAACGATCCACTGTGTCAGAAACGATTTGGCGGGTCAAGAGAACGGGGGACACTGAAAGTGACTTATCTGAATGGTTTTATTGATCCATTTACATGCATGACATTGCACAGTGAAAGTTCTGCTTATGCTCACTTATTCTTGCAAGGAAAAAATGTAGCCCTTTGCACCTCATCGCAAAAAATGTGGTTTAAAAATAGGAAAATCCAAGTCAGTCATCATCAGTGATCAAAGATAAAACTGTCAACTGGTGAAGGAAGGGAGGAAAAAAAGAAAAGGACTGTGCCTTGGCATCTAGAGTGCCCGCTGAAAGTTTCTATTCTTGCCTTTCTAAATGTGTAACTACCTCTAAATATAGCAGCTCTGAAATATTCAGCATCCCCCGATCCTCACAGTGACATCGGCTGGTTAACTGCAGCTTTGCTTGTACAAGACTGGAGAGATTTCCAAGAAATGTGCGTAGTGGCCAGAGAGGAAAGTAATCACTTCATATGTGGTAGCAAACAAACATGCATGGATTTATCTACGCACACACACAGAAACACACGATCAGACAAGTTCATCTTCCTCCCAATCTACCCAATTACCCAAAGTTACAGAGCCTTGGAAACAGTTCACAAGCTTTTCGCCTGGTGTGTTCTGCAGACAAACTAAAGCCACAGTCTTTCATGACCCGTTTCCACTTCCAAGTAAAATCAAACACAGGACAAGACTAAGTTGGCACAGGAGTTTCCTAGTCGCTGCGATCATTCCTTAACGGGTCAGCAGGTGATGGCAGAGATCATCCAACGGACCATCCTTCTGCTCACTGTCAGGGACATGTGCAACAAGGGCCAAGAGTGTAATAAGTGAGGAAGGGGGCAGGGTCCTTTTCACTTCCAAGCAAAAAGACCTGCCCTCTTTGCTAAAGACATGCCAGATGCTCGGGGACCTTATTAGTGTATCCTTCAACCGGTCGGTAGCAGTGCAATGACTGTGTCAAAGACAGAAAGCAGAAGAGAGGGACACTGCCCTGTAAAGCTGTACAATCAACTTCTAAGGACTCCTAAGACTTCTTAATAAACAGGGCAGCAGGGAAATGGCTGGTGTCAAGTCATATCATTCAAACCTCACTGTTCACTCACAGTGAAGCAGCTCATCTGTTTGAGTACAGATGATTAAGAAAGCAGAATCATTTTAATGAATAACGCAGCTTTCAGGTGTTTGTCAAGTCTCTCTCTCTCTCTCTTAAAAAAAAAAAAATCATCCTATTGTGGTAGCAGCTTGTTGTGATTATATAAAGTCCTTATATTAATAAGCATTCAAATAGATGGCTGCTTCCTGGGTTTTGTTAAGAGGAAAGTAGGGACCAAGCACACCTAATAACACATAATACTCTACCTAACATAACCCACAGTGCAAATAAAGCTGTGTAACCAAGTCAAAGTGAGTTAGATTACTTTAAAATCTTCAAAAACAGCTACAAATTCAGCACAGACAGTTTTGTTTCAGAACTTTGCATTTAGATTTGAAAAACTGAGTCACGAGAGGAGGGGAAAATCTCGCTTGCTCGTTTTTACAATTCCTAGCTCAAGCTAATATGTCACCATGGTAACGAACATTGTAACAGGCAGCTTTAGGGAGACACTGTGACCTTAAAGGAAGGTATGTAAACACCACTTTATATTCCCCGGCTGGCCCTACCCAAAAGAAGGCCTGGGAAAAATGTCTGCATGTGCAGGAGATTTGAAATAAATATCCAGGCCCCTATTGTGGAGCTCCAACAAAGACGAGTATCTTAGTAACACCACACGGGTTTACTCGGCGAGACGTTTTCTCTTCCCCCTCCTCCTCCTCCACAATAAACACACTTCTCATCATCGGCGGGTTAGGGCTTAGGATGAGATTGATGAGGAGTTTCTTTAACTACCAGATGAAACCTGTTGGCCCTTTGCTGGGTCAGTCAGGGGGTCAGACTCGTTCCAACTCGTTTGAGGATCAAACGCATTTCAATAGTGTGGGTAAGACCAAAAGACTATTCACTGCAAAGCATGAGTTCCTGTACAAATCCTGTTTCACAGACTTTATGCATGCTTTAATGATTGTCACTTATTTTGGTTGAAATAGAACAGGAAGTTGTCACCATCAAAACCCTTACCTTGATTTTCACCGGTTTTGAGTAAATATAGCACTGAGACATCACACTCATCAAATGTATCTATTAATGCGATTAAATTTCCTTGATATAAATAGAAGACTGACTAAAGATTTATGCTGATGTCTTCAGTCTTTGTTACAACATGCTGATCATCTCAATAAGGATGACATGTATGGTTCTCATCATTACAATGCCACCTATTGGTGGTGTGGAGACAAATAAGAGAGACAATAATGGCATTTTTCTTTGTTTACTTATCCAAATTCCTTTGCTAATGCCGCAAAAAAGAAAAAGTGGGACAATATTTGATACACACAATGTCGTGGCACAAATACAAAGTATCGTAATTTCTAAATATGATCAGAACCTAAAAACTAACTAAACAACGACCTTTAACGGCCTCAGTGATGCAGCTCTTCTGCAAAGATTTGAGAACACAGCAGTAAAGCGGTAGACATTTTACAGCAGCAAATAAAGCTAAATCATAACATCTGACATCAAGACCCTAAGTCGCTCTGATTCATCCACAATTTGGACAATTTGTTAAACTATCAATCATTCAGGTGACAGAGCATTAAAAAACAACAACATTGGAAAAAAATAATAATAAAAACCATCTTTATTCTGTTGGCATCTTTTAGTACATCGTCAAAAGTAAACACAGCCACATGAAAAGGCTGACTTACGACGTTAGAAGTGAAATTCATCATTCACTTCATTTCCGCAGTCAAAGGGACCTCGCAGTGCCATAACATTAGCCCAGTGGGTTAAAATGCCACATAAAACCTCATGGCATAGCGGTCTAATGCCGTTATTGGATAAAGGGATAATATCACATTATAAAAACGCAGATCTGTGTTTTACATTCATCTTGCTGTCGGCTGTATAATTCACTCTGCAGGCAGCTCAGGTTTTTTTTTTTGTTGTTGGTTTTTTTTTCCTTTGGGGGGGGGGGGGGGGGGGGGGGGTGGTGGGGGGTGG